>LOEQ01000193.1:40548-69520 GCA_001685075.1 Bramus lutescens | reverse complement strand
CCACCAATGGGCTGGAGATCTGAGGATTGCCCAGCTCCTCCCACTCTGGGCTCTGTCCACCAATGGGCTGGAGATCTGAGGATTGCCCAGCTCCTCCCACTCTGGGCTCTCCCCACCAACTGAATTCTCATGACTGCTGAGTGGTAGGGAAGAGAGAATTGCTGGAGACCCTTTTCTCAAGTAACTCCATAGCTCTCTGCCTCTGGTAAAAATTTATACAACTCTCTTTCTGTAAAATTGAAGGAAAAAGTATTGCAGGTCCTTCTGACTTTAAGTTGACAAAGAACATTCCCCCAACTTATGGTGACCCTCATCCCTACTCAATAAATACCAACTATAAGCTAAAATAAAAATAATAAAAAGTTTTAAAAGGTACTAAATAAAAATAAAATCTACAAGTAGCTACCATTAACTAACATTTGGATGGCAGAAGGCAACAGATAGCTACCTACCTTCTGGGTGACAAGAGAGAGGACATGTGACTTCTTGGAGCAGTTTTACAACTCCAAGAACCCAACATCCGAATCACCGGGGTCTACTCACTTCCAGTGTTTGAGTCTGAAATGTCCCCCACAAACACATGCTTTCAATGTTTCTTCCCCAGTTGGTGGCGCTATCTAGGGAGACTCTGTAACCTTTAGGAAATGAGACCTCCCCTGCAGAGCTAGGTCACCAGGGACAGGGGGTAGAAGGTGATAGCTGGGTCTCAGACTCCAGGCCTGTCTTCCCTGCTTCCTGTTGGATGTGATGAGAACAGCCTTCACCAGACACTCCCATCACCATGACACCATGATGCCTGCCCTGACGTGGTGGACTGTGGGCTTAAAAACCACAAGCCAAATAAATAGTTCTGCCCTTAAACCGTTTCAGTACTTATTGTGGGCACAGTGCTGTGGAACTATCCAGCACTGCCACCTAAACTCACAGCTTTTAAATTCACAGCAGCATCATACACACCCATTGTGGGGATGTAATGAAAGGGGTCTCCCAAGGCAACGACTACCTATCTTACATGGGGTGAATGAAATATTTTTCTCCAGTTACCTTTGAAAGTATTATGTAAGCTTCCTCAACATTTAGTGTCTGAACTTGAGCTAGAAAGCAACTCCCATGATGCCCAGAGACGGTGGACTGCCATTAAATGGATTATTTGCAAGTAAACTCAGACAGGGCTGTATGCAAGTTTGAGCTGTAATGGTCTGTCCCTTAGGTCTGAGAATTTTCCCATCTGCACACAATTCCAAATGCAAAGGTCTGGAAACACCATTTAACTTTTCATTAAAGGGAAAGGCAGTAAAGCTGCAGGGGGGAGCAGTTTTACTTCAGGGCAGAGTCAAGCTATGCTCATATAACAAGGTCACACCGCAGTGCGGAAACTCTTAATGAAGATGGTGTGTTTTCATCAGTGACTGTAACGGAAGGCAAAGGGCGAGGAGCCTTGACTGCATCAAGGGAAGCGGCAAAGGTTGTGTTCTCTTGGCTTGCGCATACCAATTTAACTGGCTCACTGCTAATCCCAGTGAGAATATTGGCTCAGAGCACGGAAGGGACGGGCAGTGTTTGCAATGGAACCAAGAGGTCCACAGCCGAACCCAGGACGGCCGCGGTGGCACGGGCACCTGGCAGAACTCCCAGTTGCTGACAGCGGCACCGACAGCGGCACCTCCTCCACTTTCTCAGACACTTTTGTATTTGGTCACTCCTGAAGGGTGAGCAATGGCACTGAGGAATTCAGAGTTGAGCAACCAGCATCAGAAAGGCAAAGGCAGGCATAGGTTCTGTAGGACAGAAAGGCGTTAAGAGCCTGCAAGATTCCGATGACAAGGTGTCCCATTCAGATAGCGTCACGTGTTGAGAATGCTACGATCAAGGCTGTGCCGAGGCTGCTTGCCCCTCTCTGAGACCTTCTGCACTTTTAACACTACCAGCAGCAACTGAGGATTCCATCCGAGATTCCACATATACACTGGTCACAGTCCCAAGGAAAGCAATCATCTTCAACTTTCCTTTGCCAAAATGTTCCTGTTGAAGTTAGTGTTTAAAAAGTTAGTTAGGAAAAGTGCCGCTAACTCAGTATCTGCAATGGCTTAAACAGTGATGACCCGTCAGAATCTGAATATCCTAGAGTGCAGTGCACGACGTGCGAGCTTGGAAAGAATATCTATCTGGAGCTCATCCTAGTAAGGTGGACATAGGAAATTAGACACTTCCAATATACTGTCTTTAAAATGGAGCCCAAGCTGTGCCTCAGCTCCCCATGAGCCAGGGTTGGCCTCCAGCTGACAACAGTCCTGTTTTGGGGTGACGGGATTACATGCTACCCCACCATACCTGGCTGATGACTGTTCCCTCTCCCCATTCTTATAACTCAACCCTGAACGCTGTGGTTTAAGGTAAGGAAGTTAAAGTTAGACTGCTCTAAATTCTTCATATTCCATATAGTCAAATATTCTGAAAATTCTTCCTGAATGCCAGAAATAACAACCACTGCACCAACCTCACACTTTTATGCAAGGAGAACCAAGCCCCCGGGGTAGCTTTGTGAGTAAAGGGTTCTCTGGGCTGCCCTGGCCACTTGCATTGTTTTCCCTGAGGGAAAGCTAGGAAAACTTTCACAGAGCCTTGTGAAAACTTGTCAGGCACTGAGGAACAGCATTTTTGTTGACAACAGGTTGCACAGACAACAGGCGTCCCATAAGATTATGATGGAGCTAAAAATAGTCTTATTGCGTAGTGACACTGTAGCTCCAAAACACATCACATTCGTCTCATGTTAAAAGGAAGCGGGCATAGACAAACATACCACACAGTCATGTAAACCAATGTGCTGTGAAAGGCTTATATCCGGTCATACAGAAGTGCAGCAGACACAGTATGTGCAGCATAATATTTGATGATGAAAATGACTGTTAGGCTTTATATACTTATCATAAGTTTAGTTATTATTTTGGTCTTTTAATTTTTGTGTGTGTGTGTGGATATTTTGCCTACATGTATGTCTGTGCACAGTGTGCATTCCTGATGCCTGCAGAGGCCAGAAGAGGGCATTGGATCTCCTGGAACTGGAGTCACAGACGGTAGTAGACCATGTGGGTGCTGGGAATCAACCATGGGGCCTCTGGAGAGCAGCCATTGCTATTAACTGCTGAGCCGTCACTCCAGCCCCTTTTACTAGTATTTTAGGCTATACTCCTTAATCACAAACACACTTTTAAAAATAGGCATGTTTAAATATATACATAGGAATGTGTGTATATGTACACACACACACACACACAGAGTTAACTGTAAAGCCGCCTTAGGCAAGTCACTGAGGAAGTGTTCTAGAATAAGGCAATATCATCACAAGAGATTACAGCTCCATGCAAATCTCTGCCCTAAAGACCTTCTGTGGCCTTCCAGAAGGACAAGATGTGGAGGTAGGAGAGAGTAATACTGATCATCCTGACTTTGTGTAGGTCTCTCCTAATTTGTACATTTGTGTCTGATTTAGCAAAAATGTTTATCAACTTAAAACTTTTTTGAATTCAAAAAAGTTTATGAAATAAGAATATAAAGACTATAAAGAAATGAATAGAAAGAATATAAAATTTTCGGTAACTATTCATGCTTTGTTATTTATCACAAAAGCACCAAAAGGTTTAAAATCCCTAAGATTTACCAAGTAGAAAGGTACAGTATGTGAAGATTAATTATTATTATTATTATTGTTATTGTTATTGTTTTTTCAAGACAGGGCTTCTCTGTAGCTTTGGAGCCTGTCCTGGAACTAGCTCTTGTAGACCAGGCCTGCCTTGAACTCACAGAGATCCACCTGCCTCTGCTCCAGAGTGCTGGAATGAAAGGAGCAATTAATTCATCATACAGGAAAATAAAATTAGTAAGAATAGTATTGCCCAAGTGCATGAGAGACCTAAAGGCTGCAGGAGGTGGGGTGGTATAGCCTAGGTCTTCTGCTTCAGCTCACTCAATGGCTCACCGGCATAGTTTCCAGGTGCAGGGGCCTTCGCAGGTACATCATGGTTTGTCTTTCAGCCTGTGCACTTGTGCCTTTTCTTCACTTGGGCATATTAGATACACAAATATGTACTAATGTGCTACAAAATGCCTAGAATACAATAATATGCTGGAGTGTTCCCTGCACTGCAAGCCCCAGCGTGGAGTAGACTACTGCCATGTGCCTAAGACCATTCTACGGTGTTTGCAGTGATGAAACCCCTTAAAGATCTATTTCTCAAACTTAACCTCACAATCAGGCAACAACTGAGTCCATGTGGAACATATCAAATCTGACAGGCGCAACCTCTTGACTTCTTACCAGTACCAGACATTGAAATATACCACTTTCTAGAAATTCTCTCATTCCTTGCTTTCCACAACTTCACCTTTCCTCTAATTAAGCACTTAATTTCTCTTACCAGCCTCCTAATGTCATTTCCTCCTCTGGGTTTTGTCTTCAGCTTGCATAGCCTCCCACGTTGAATCTACCCACCATAGCTGTCTGGACCACCCAGAATCAAGCAATAACACCAGCACGGGTGTACACTCCCCTCCACCTCAAACTCCAAAACCCAACACAGAACCCACATTCTCTTGCAAACCACTTCCCTTCCTTGCATCGCCTTTTGCAACAGTGTTATCACCTATCCTTCACCCAGTTCTTCATCATTCCAGTCTAATTTTCAAATGCTAGAAAGTATTTCTGGTATCTTTACACGACCAGCCTTTTAACGAGAAGATCCATAGGCCCCGTGTGGCCCAGGCGCGGTCTTCAGTACACCGCGCTCAGCTGTTTGGTGAAACAGCTAGAATCCTGACAGTGCTTCTTTTCAAACCCTCTCTGCTTTCCCCTCACCTGGAAGAAAGCATTCAACGTTCTCAGCACCTTTTCCTTTACAGCCAGCTTTGCTGTCTCACCTCGCCACCCAGGTCACCCGACTTGCCCCTCTAGTCCGCTCACTTGGTACAGCAACCCAACTGCTGCCTTTGCCCACAGTGCTTTGATATGCTTCCTCGTCCTCCTTTGTTTGAAAATGACCTCACACGTGTGAAGCCTCCACCAAAGCTCTGGTCTGTTTCATCATTCCTGGGGGGTCACACATCCGTCGCACCTTGTCAGTTGCCGCTCTTCCCTCTAAGATGACATCGTTATTCCTTAGGAGGAGGGGGGTCATGCTCTCCCCTTATAGCTAGGATTTCATGCTCTCTGGCTTGCTCGGTAACGACTCCGAGCCATGTACTCAGCGACTAATTCTGAATCGCGAGTCAGGGCATAGCAGAGTCCTCACCAGCTGACAGAGTCAGGACTCACACTGAGTCTCTTTATCTGTGAGGTGAACTAATTCTCTTTCCTATGTGTGAAGTGTAAGACTCAGGTGGGATCAGGAACGGGAAGGCACTGTGCCAAATCTAAACTCCCAGAGTTTAGATTTCATTACCCGGAATCTACTGAAGATGTGAGATTATAAGGAAAATGTCCAAACTGGAGAGACATGCAAACACCACTAAAACACAGACAGAACCTCTACCCTGCATCTAATGCCACTGCACCTCAAGGGTGAAGTGGATTTAGTGTGATGTGCATGACATCATGGTATTACATGTTAGCTGACAGGCAAAAGCCTGATACAGAGAAATGGCTGCGTTACCAGAAGTATGAACCTTAGCACCATGGAGTCCTTTCCTCTGGTCTCTGATGGTTTTCTAGCACACACATACACAGATGAGAGATCTATGTGGTACATATAAAACTGGAGTACGCGTTTACTTCTCATGTGCGAACATAGTTCAAATGTTCACAGTCCATGCATTGGAAGGTTTATGTGTGAAAACATGTAAAATATTGTCCTCATGCACTTGAACACTCAGTCCTTGGTTTGTGGCACTGTTGTGGGGGATTGTGGAATCTACAGGACATGAGTCTAGGAGTGGGCCTGCCTTTGAAATTTGTAGGCATCTCTCTTCTAGGCTGGCTCTCTGCCTCCTGGTCAGCGGTAGCTGACAAAACCCACTGTGCAATCCCTGGAACCACCATGCTTTCCTACCAGGTTTAATTGAAATCCCCTGAAATTTGAGCCCAAATTAACCTTTCTTTTCTTCCATCATTTGTGGCAGGCATATGTCGCAGCAATGAGAAATGTAATGAGAAGATTAATTCCACCTTTTCACATTTACGAGAACCCAGGAAAGCAGCCCTGCCACACTCTTTGCTTGTGTGTGATATACAAGGAGCCTGAGGCTGGTAGCATGTTGTCATGAAACAGAGGTGAGGGTCATGCCTGGGCAGCCGCTCAGCCAGGGTCTAGCCACTCAGTCCTGCAGTCTGTCTAAACGACAGGGCCCACTGTACAGTCTTGACAAGCAAGAGTTTCTTTTGCTTTCGGATAAAATGGTTCTTGGTTGGGTGACTCCACATGACGTGGTTAAGAGAGCCACTTTCCCGATAGACCACTCATGCCATTTGGGTGGTGTGGAAAAGGTGTTTAAATCTTTCCCATACGAATAGCTTTCTAGAAAGCAGGAAAAGATCAAACCATTATAACAAGCTACACTGCAGCTGGTCAAACAGGATACCTACCTAATTCTTTTGTTAGCTTATTAGAATTCCATCACACTGTCCCGAGGCAAAGGTAGTGAAGTTGTCAATGCTTTGCTAATAGATTTTCCTGTTGTCTTCTGAAACCCCAGCACACTGGTTACATTTCCGTTACAATCTGCAGGGATCCTGCTGCATTAACCTGCCCCAGTTCCCCTTCCCTGCTGCCAACTAGCAGTGAGATGCTGACCTTTACTCTGTAGCGTGACTTTCAGGAAGGGATGGTGAGAACACGCTGTCTCCAAAATAGTCCCCACCTCTGCAGTACCCCCAACCACGCCACTTCTGACCTTGAGGGACACAAGGGGTTGCAGCTTGACCGGAACACTGGTCTTCACGGCTCTTCAAATCAAAAGAGCTGATCTCCACACAACCTGCTTGGTTTTAGCATGTGCTTCACTGCTTTCTTAAAATATATTCTCGTACTTGGCACTCTGTCTCTATTTCCAGCCTCAGCGACTGGGGCCTTCTTAGGTTATCTACTGGTGCACTATTACTAGCCTATATTTTTATATTCAAGAGTCATTTATTTACTATTCCCATGTGCCAGGTCCTATGAATGATAACATTCATCGTTTCATAACATTCCCCACTAAGCTTCTGACATATTTCATCAATTCTCAGGAGATCAGAAAAACATTTCCACGTCTCTGAAATCACGATGCATCGTACAACCAATACCAGCTACATCAAAATTGTGGGAGTCCTTCTTTTTCTACACACACAACAATGCTAGTTCTTTCAGTTGGTGACATTTGAGATTCAATGACACTCTAAGCACCATATTTGTTTCTGTTGGAAAGTTACACAAATGAAGCCTCTGTACAACGGGAGATTTGCTCAAGTGAGCAAATTTGCAGGCGGTTCCGCAGTTCCATGTTTCATCAGAGGGGACTTTACTGACTTGTTTCTTTGACAATTGCAGCACAAAGCCAGGGATTCAGCCTCTAATGTCCACAGCTCATCACCGTTGCTCAGTTTTTGGGAGCCCCTGGGGCTCAAGTCCCAGTTTTGTTACTACATTAGCGAGTGATTTGTGATGTGACACTTAAACATATCAACCTCATTCATTCATAAATCCCGGGACAATCATCTACATTGTCTGCTTAAAAGCTCTCAGCTTCATGAGCATGGCACATCTGTGAATGATGATGGTGACAACAACCATAGCTTATACCCTAAGGAGAAACCTATGGCTGGCTAAGTTTGCAGAGCTGCTAACCTAACCCAGTTTTGTTCCAGAAAAGACACTATCATAATTGTGATGCTTTCTTCCATATGTTTGCTTGCACCAGCAATTTGTATGGTAGAAATTATAGCTCTGAACTTAGTAATAAGTCTGTCATACACACTAGCTAGAATTCTGTGAGCACTTCAGTTCTATACAACCTATTCCGAGAGCCGGCAGTTCTACTCTTTACACGAGCTGGTAGAAAAGGATCAAAGGCTAGTAAGAAATTATTCTTCCTTGAGTCCTTTGAAATGCAATGGGGAAAGATAAGCATACTCAGTCCGATCCGTGTACAATGATATAAAGTCTCTAAAATAACTAGGTATAACAGAACTTCTTAAAAACACCCATAACTAGAAAGAGTCACATGAACAATCTCTAAGATAGAAATAGAACTTTAGATACCATTTGAAGGCAAGATTATATGGCAGATCCTAAGAACACAGGGAGTTCTAGGACAGAGAAAGTACACAGATGATTTCCTCTTCCACTTATGCTACAACAGCTTATATCAAAATAAACTTCCCAATAATGACAATAAACAGTTTGGAGAGACCGCTCAAAGGCTAAGGACATTTCCTGTTCTTTCAGAGCATCAGATTTCGTCCCCACATTGATACCTGTAACTCCAATTCCAGGGGCATCCAACACTTTCTTTTGTTTTTTTGTGGTCACCTCTGGACATGTGATGCACATACACTCACTCAGGCACATCCACATCCACACAAGATAAACAAGAAAACTTTAAAAGACGAAAGAAATACACCAAGCAGCTGTTTAAGTTGACAGTCACACCGAAGATAAGAAGGCCACGTGGAGCCAAGATCCTAGAAAGAACCAGACACACTGGGATGTATTTTTAGCCCTGCATTGCTGCTGTTTTCTATCTCATGGGCTTTGCTAATTTGGGTCTCCAAACACAGGAACCAAACAGTAGCAGCCCAGGATGCATTCTCACTGGGATGGACAGGGAGGAAAATGGAGGAGAAGGTCTTCCAAAGTTACAAGAACATGAGAGATGAAGGATTAGTGCAAAAAAGAGTCATGAGGTGGTAAGAACGCTCTTCGTGTGGTTTCCATGTGGCATCTGGGGGACTTCTTGGCTTGCCCATTAACAAGTAAGGTGGCAGAATTCAGTAAAGAAGGCATCTGTGAAGTGAAAAGCTGGCAGGCGATTCTAATGAGCTGAGAGAACTAGAGGGCAGACATTGCTGCCTGGGGTCCACTAGGAAGAAATGTGCCTGGTAAATCCCTGGAGAGCTGGTCTCTAAGAGTCAGAGAAGCCCTCACCAAACCTTTATCACAGGCCCACACATCACCAGGCTAAACCTTCATCGCAGGCCACACATCACCAGTCTAAACCTTCATCGCAGGCCGCACGTCACCAGGCTAAAAGTGCTAGTTACATTGGGGCCAAAGGACAGAGTTCTGAGGAAATTGAAACCTTTTGTGGGTAGCCCTGAGGAAAGCCTTCCTCTCAGTCTTTCAGATTGTGTCACATGGTCTCAAGGAAGGCAATAAAACTTGGTTACTTGGTGTATCTCATTGGCAAAATAATATTAGGAATTCATACCTTTTAACCAACTAAATCATGAGCTGAAATCAATGACCACTAAAGTCTCTCCCATCAGTGAAAATCTGAATTTGCTTTGTGATCACTTTAAAAGCAACATGGTAATGTATGGGCAATTTCGCTGCTACAAGCAGAAAAGTAATACAGATCAATATACCTTTATGCAGAATGTGCTTCACAATTAGACTTTTCTCAGCCTATCACAACAGAGCTCTGTGCAAGAGGCAGCGCAAACATACATATACTCAGACGGGGAGATAAAGAATCATTAATGTTTTCTGTAAGACTTTTACAAATGCAATACAAAGATTGATGTTAAAATAAGCACAAAAGGGAAACTAAAAATAGACAACTGAGTTACTGAGCCAAGGAACCACAAATGCAATTAAAGAAGATCTTATTCAAAGTCAAGATGAGAGCAATTAAATGAGCAAGCAAAAATGTTCTGGGGTCATGCAGATCAGGCATCAGCCCGTCTCAATCACAGCCTAAGCTTCTGTGGACTTTAAATATGTACACTTCTAATGCACATGACGGAAGTCCCGTCCCTCATCGGGACTCTGAAATAACATCTTCAAATATGGGGAGGATACAGGTTTACACATGTGAGCACTAATGTATGCATTTTTGAAAATCACAGTAAAAGAATAGAAATAGAATGATGTTTTATAGAAGTAAACTTGTATATTAGCACTGTGAATTTGCATAGGACTCTTTTATAGCAACAGCATTATGGGTAGGAGTAGAACTCATTTCTCCAAGAATTCCACCATTTTTGACAAGCAAGAACAAATTATTCTACAAAAACTGCAACTATTAGTGCAGCCAAAATATACAGGCAAGGAATATAATCTATCAGAGGCATTGCCATACACCCTGGGGGAAAGCATGACTTGTGGAATCAGTACTAAATCTGCAATAAGAAGTGCATCTTACTCATCCAAATGGTTTGCAATTCTGCAAACATACCATAAATAGAATGCAATGGACAATTGTTAAATTACCTAATTTTTGTGGAAACAATATTTCCAGACAGCTTATTAACCTTAAAAAGTCTGTCCCTATAAAATAATATAAACATAAAAATCCATAGTGAGTTAAAAACCTTATGCACCTCATGATGTATTTGAAACTCACAAAGCTCTAGATTAAAAACACAGATTTACGTTTCATAGAAAACCTGTAACTTTGGGCAGTTTGCTGCTTAAAATGTGGGTCATGGCCTTCCATGTGACTGCATCACTAAATGTGGGGGTGAGGGGGGTCACACAAAAACAGCAATACCAAAAAGTATGGATTAATAATGACCACCGATTAATTAAAAATGAAGCAGACAATGAGTCCAAAGCGTGTTTGGCAGCACTTACCTGTGCTGCGTCCGGAGACCTCACTGCACCCCTGGTTCTGAACACACACACAACACAAACACTGCGCACAGCACACATTATCCAGAGTGCAATGCCATTTACACTGCCGGAAACAAGTCAACCTGATTCTCCTGTGTGCTGTGAGCTGTAGTGCGTTTACTGCACACGAGACATCTTCTGTTCCTTCAGAAGCACAATGGTCGATTGGGGAAACAAAGACTTCTGTTGTTACTCTACTGTCATTCTTCCGCACGTAGCATCAGGTTGAATTCTCTTTGCATTGTACTGTGTTAGAATGCTTAGTTTTATAAATTGTTCTTCTGTGGGGTTGGGGAGGTGGCTCAGTAAGTAAAGTGCTTGCCCCACAAGCATGGTGACCCAAGTTAGGATCTTCAGCACCAGGTAAAGGTCAGATATGACACTATATTGCATATCGGTAATTCCCGTGCTGGGAGAAGAAGGTAGATTTCTGTATCCCATTGGCCAAGCAGACTCACCAAACTGGTAAGCTGAGAGACCAAACTGGTGAGATCCAAGCTCAGAAACAGACCCTGTCTCAAAAAACAAGGTAGAATATGATTGAGGAAAATATCCAATGTTGACTTCTGGGCTCTATACTCACATAGATACATGCAAACATCTTTACATGAATACATGCTCACACCACACAAACATGTACACACAACACACACATACACACACAAAAGCATCATTATTTGTGTTGTTGATTGGTATTTTATTGAAATATATTAAGTGAATTCTGGCTTAGGGTTGGGACAAAATTTCTAATAATTTCTGAAGTAACCTTATACACACTTTGGCCATTTTGTACTGTGTGTTGATGGGAAGGTGTGAATTATCAACACTGGATTGTAAAATCAAAGTCTTGATCAACTTCAAAAGTTGTCAATGATATTTATATTCTATATCCTATGATATCAAGGATACAAACAAGATCAGGAATAAAAGTAAATAAGCATTTAATCTCAATAGCATTTTGTCCTTAATAGATGGTAAATTATATGCACATCAAAGAATTGGTTTAAAATAAATGTTTTATGATTATTTATATATACTTGAGTTTTATGTCTTTTATATGCCTATATTTCTGGGATTGCACACAAGTGTCTTGGTTTGAAAGGGGTCGTGGATGGAAATGATATAAGTTATCTTGAGGTACACAATGCATTCCCCAGTATCTCTGCTCTCAGAAGAAACAGCGACTTCTCTTCCTTCTAATAAGCATTTGATCCAAAGAAGGTTTTCCGAGTTTCTCTAATAAGTAAAGTGTTAATTAATATATAAGCCTGGAACTGAAAAGACTTTTTTTGCAGAAAGGACGTCTGGTCTCACTTTCCCACACAGCATGGTTTCCTGAGCGAAGGGAGGGCAGAGTATGTAAGCAGAGCTCTGGGCCTGCGAGGATAGCTGGCCTGTCCCTCGGAGGTGGCTACTGGCAGGTGTCCCTCTCAGTTCTCTCACTTCAGACACAGCCTCCATTCCTTGGGGAGCAGGTGTCAGGACTGCTCTAAGTCTGAGCTCATGGATACTGTGGCAAGGTCTGAACTTGAGTTTCAGAGGAGCTGATGGAAGGACAGTCACTGGGCGGTCCTGAGGACTATGTCATGCTCATTTGTATTTGAACCCAGTGGCCCTGACAAACGAACCCCACTTGGGGACAACCTGAGGCTCCTTGTCTATGTGTGTTTCTCTGAGCTTGGAACACCTTAAAAAGCTAGGCCTGTACACTTAGAGATGACACGGTAGGTACCATAGACCCCTACACTTAGAGACGACACGGTAGGAACCATAGACCCCTACACTTAGAGACGACATGGTAGGTACCATAGACCCCTACACTTAGAGACGACATGGTAGTTACTCTAGAACCCTACACTTAGAGATGACACGGTAGGAACCATAGACCCCTACACTTAGAGATAACATGGTAGGAACCTAGACCCCACACTTAGAGATGACACGGTAGGAACCATAGACCCCTACACTTAGAGACGACATGGTAGGTACCATAGACCCCTACACTTAGAGATGACAAGGTAGGTACCTAGACCCCTACACTTAGGATGACATGGTAGGAACCCTAGACCCCTACACTTAGAGACGACATGGTAGGTACCTAGGCCCCTACACTTAGAGACGACATGATAGGTACCCTAGACCCCTACACTTAGAGATGACATGGTAGGTACCCTAGACCCCTACACTTAGAGACGAAATGGTAGGTACCCTAGACCCCTACACTTAGAGATGACACGGTAGGTACCATAGACCCCTACACTTAGAGATGACATGGTAGGTACCCTAGACCCTATACTTAGAGATGACACGGTAGGTATCCTGAAAATATCTTATTTAGTCACCACCCCATCTCTAGAAGGGTGACATGTTTGCTTCATTAAAAATCCTTTGAAAAAGATAAATAGAATTTGAGACAGAGACTCATCCAAATGGAAGAGCTTTGGACAAACTGTATCCTGAGTTTTCCTGCATGACAACACAATGTTGTTGTTGTTGCAGTTGTCGTTATTTGATTATTTTAGCAATAGGGCAAACATCAGATAAGCTAACCAAAAGATAAAATTTGAGCTGTGTGTGTGTTTATATCTTCTTATTTAAATTGGTCTAGTGTTAAATGTGATGAATTGCTAATAGAAGACAGCAGAAGACAGTTTTACAAATCAGTGAGTTGAAATTGTTTTAACATAACCATTACTATATGTTCTAACATCGTAACCTGCTCAGAAATTTCATTTTAACACCAAATTTCCTCTCATTCTCAAATTAGTCAAATTCCCTGTAGCAATTGTGTGCCACCTTTACAAAGAGTAGGTTTAAAAACGTTGAGCAGGCTCAGGGTTATTCTATGGTCCAAAATGAACTCTAATTGGCAGCACTGAGGAAAATGGCCTTTCTCCATCTTGCCTGTATTTTTCACACGATGACTAAATTAGCAAACTTAAGGATTTTATAAGTAGCAGGTTACTACTTAATATATTGTCTCAGCTTAAGGAAGTTGGGTTACCAGATAGCAGGAAGCCAAATTACAGGAATCATTTAATTATTTAATTAATGAGACTTTCTCGTTTAAACAAATTGAGCTATAATTGGGTGGAGAGGATTTCAAGGTAGTCAGAAGTTCAAGAGGCTAAAAAAGTAATGACTTTTGAATCTGCAAAACACAGGTTAGGATCAAACATCCCTTCACACTTGCACAGGGCAGATTCCTACAGGCTGGGCAGGAATTGCTTTGCTAGGTGAGCCATGCAGATATGTGTTCCTTCCTTTAAATACTTTCTCTAAAGGCCAGGTGCCTCCCACCAGGTAAAAACCATCAAGAGGGGTCAGAGTTAATCAGGACAATTGGTTGATTGGGACACATCATGAAATCTATGCTAGTCACCAGTGTGCTCGGGCTGGGTACACAGAACTCTTCACGGGAAGCTAAAGCACATGCTGGTGGGGGAGATCGCAGGGGACTTAAATTTGAAAAAAATAGGACCAGTCTGACATTATAAATGTATCTATGAAAGGATAAAAAACCACTAAAGATACCAAGTATGGTATTATATATAGAAATGAAATGTTAAAATAACTCAGGAATTACCTCATTACTTCAAACTCTCTATGCATATAGTTCTTCTGAGCTAACATGTAGACACTCAGATGTATAGATTAAATTCGCTCGCAGTGAACTTCAGTTATTGAATCAAAAATCCCCTTTCACAGATACCACTTTCTTATTCTGATTTAGGAATAAAATGTGAAGCTTTCTCCAATATCTCTCCCATTGGCCCTGAAAGTCATAACCTAACATAGCTCATCTATCATTTGTCATTTGTTGTTTTCCTCATTTGGAAGAACCCTGACACCCTTCTTCATGTGCCAAGGACTTTAGAGTCTTTTGGAATAAAACAGTATTTATATGGAACAACAGATTCATACATACATCTCTATCAGTCCACAAAAGCCCTTAGAGTGACACCCAGGGTTCCTCGACCAGAGGCCCACATGCATGCAGCACTATCCCCAGGGAATTTACCTCAAATTCACTTCTGCATTTGATAACAGCTGGTTCCAAAGACCATCTAAGTGTCCCCTTGCTGACCACCCCAGCAGAACTCCATAACACAGAGGAGAAGCATCCTGAGCAGGTAGCAACTGACCAGCTTGGAAGAGATAGTTCTCTGAGCACAGTCCAGGTGAGAACAGCTTAGCTATTGAAAGGTCAAGGAATAGTTACTCACTCCAATTTAATATTATCTTTGACATGAGCCAAATAAAGTATATGTAATGTAAAGTAGATGGGTAGTATAGTCTCTGGCTCTATCCCATTTTCAGTGACTACATACTACGTATCATTTGTTTTCAGGCTCTAAGAATATATATATTTATGAACATGTGTGTGTCTATCCCCCAGATAATTTCTGGTCCCCCATGAAATGTGGGACAGAAAGAGAAGAGTAGGATAAATGAGACATGAAGTAACGTAGCTCCAGGAGATGGTAAGAGAAATGCAAGGGAACGAGAATCACACGGGCTTCCCTCATAGTGTCCAGAAGGGCTCCTCCGTGAATAACACGACTCAGCAAAGTCAGGAACATGAAGGCTTGCTCCATGAACATATGTGGAGGGAACCTGCAGGAAATGAGGGTGGCAGCTAGGTACGATTCCTGCTCACCTGCATAATGATTCACTTACTCCACAAAGTTATTGAATTATATTTGACCAGAAGGTAATTTACTCTTAGTGTGAGAAAATAATAAATTCAATTTACAAATAGTGATTAAGTCTGGTGAAACAGGTAAATGGATATATATATAGTTGTTTTGATATCATTCTCAAAAATTTCAGATACTTCTACTTTAAAATCTTTTAGGAGAGAGATTTCCAATGGCCCTGGGTTTGGAACAAGTCTGGACCGTCTAAGGCAAGAAGCAAAGAAAAGCTATAAAGGGAAGGGACTCATGGCAGGAGGCTAGACTGGGTGGAGTCTCGGGAGGTAGTGGGGGCAAAGCGAGACCTCTGACTTGGTTCCTGGCCTAATGGGAAATCCTTGTGAGAACTGACTGGGAGAATGCTTGGCTTAGATGTGTATTTTTAAAAGTGTGTCATGTGCTTGCTGGGAGTGGACAAGAATAGAAGCTGGCCAGTGTAGGGATGGGGCAGCAGACATTCAGAACAGAAGCTGGCCAGTGTGGGGAGGGGGCAGCAGACATCCAGAACAGAAGCTGGCCAGTGTGGGGAGGGGGCAGCAGACATCTGGGCAGGTGTGACCCCTTGGATTCACATGACAAGAACATTGATGGTCATAAAGTTGTATTCAGAGTATGTTTCTTTTGACCATCATTATAGCTCACTTTTATTCAGTACTCAGAGCTGATCTTTACTATAGCACTTGCTATAAGAGATGACTGATCTGACAGAGAATGCACGATGTTCATTTTGCAAACAAAGACTCCAAAGCTTGGGGTAAAATTTTGCCTCTTGAGCTGGCAAGCATATGGTCCAGCAAGACATGCGATTCTTAGTGAACCATTTCCTTTGCCTTTCCCCTCCTAGAAAGGTGGCGAATGTGCTTCTCAGCTGGCTGACTCCAGACTTCTATCTTGAATTCCCTATGGCTTTGGTGTCTACGCCTTGGACCAGGCCAGCGGTCACCAGAGCCACCCCCACCACCATCATCTGTTCTGCAAATGAACCTGCAGACTGACAGCTGTGTGAGTGAAATGGTGAAAACAGTGTGGTATTTCACCCTCTTCAGACTGGAGATGGGAAGACTACAAGGAAAATAATCAATGTTTAGCATACAAAAGAAATCTTACTTGATTTCAATCAAATGCCAATTCCCTTTGTAATGTGGTCCCACTCATTTGTGACCACTGCTGTCCAAACACACTGCATACTCTCTGGTACTCGCCGTGCCTACCATCTCTTGATCTTATTTCCGCTCTCCAAATGCCCATCATTACCAGTGAGCCACTAATTCGTGATTCAATAATATTTGTAGAACATGGGTCCCCATCGTTTATTGGTGCAGCCCTTGAGAAATTAATACGATAAAGCTACTACATTTTTTCAAGTGGGATTTTGGTACACGTGAAACAATTACCTAATTTCTTTACGTCATTAAGAAAGAACCACGTGATAGAAGAACTTCGCCAGAGCAGAGGGCTGGATGGGTGTAGAGATGTTGCCTTTAGGTAGAAGTAAGAAGCAGGATGGTGACAGATGAAAAACAATGGCACATAGTGTATATCTTAAAAGCAAAGCGAAAGGATTTTGAATCTTTACTCTGGAAAGAAATGATAAATGTTTGAAGATACACATGCTGGTTCAAGCAACATAATGTGTACATATAGTGAGATATCACAGGGCACCACATTCATATGTACACCTTTTATGTATTGGCTGGAAAATATAAAATTAATTAACAGGCCCATGTTCTATAAATGAGAAAACCAAGTAAACATGAAACAGGGACTCTGTAGGGTGGGAAGAAACTGGGCTGGGAAGTGTTTCCTGTATCATACAGTTCTGGGACAAGGGGACTTGAGCTACATGACTTTATCCTTGTAATACTTCTTGCATCAATTAAAAGAACCATATGGAGCGACAGCAGCAGCAACAAAACAAACTTGAGGGGACTTTCATCTGGTGTAGTGGCTGCCAATGGTGGTGGTCAATTAGCTTCATCCCAGGACCCACCTCATACTAGATCACATTAAGCTCTCTGCAGACTGTCTGGGGCAGCTTTGCAACCAGGGGGAGGGAACTCAGGAGGATCCAATGACAGAAAATGAGCCCTGGAGGAGGGGAGGGAGTTGCCAAGAGAGAAAGGCAGACGACACTGGAGCTTCCTGAGTGCTGCTGGTTTGTGTTTAGTATCTCCCAGACACAGAACTGTATGGTGAGGCAGTCGGGAGCAGCACTGTCATACACTGGACAGTTCCATCACTTACTGCCTCCGATTCTCCACCTCCTGCGACTTGGATCAGCTGCCATACTAATCCAGCTTGCAGCCACGTGAGCACGGTTTTGTTCCTCCAGTCAAGCATCACACACCAAAAGAGTGCCCAAAGAGTTCACCAACTGGCTACAAAATGAAACAAACACCCACAGAGACCTGCTGTGCAGCCAAACTTGGAAAGCCTTTGACTAATCCGGTGCTCCGAACTTAGCTAAGAAGGTAATCAGGGCTTGTACCCATGCTTAGCTACATCAGGAGGTTTATAGCAGAACCATTCATGCCAGAGGAGGGCAAAACGACACAGAAAAGTATGGGAGTATCAAAGAAATTTCAAAACATACCATTAAAAATTAAGATTTTACACACACACACACACACACACATCCATTCTGGATTTGATAATTGAGTAAATAAACAGAGTAGAAGCAGAGAGGTGGTCCAGCAGTCAAGAGCACTTGCTGTGCTTCCAGAGGACTGGGGTAAGTACCCAGCACCCACACGGTGGCTTACAACCATCCATATTTCTAGTGACAGGGAATCCAACGCTTTTTTCTGCCCCCAGCAGGCACCAGGCACACACATAAATGCAATACACTTATGCACACAAAATAAATCAGTAAAGCAACAGATAGAGTATGTGGATAGTTGAGTTGTGGATGGTTTTATCATCTTCCTCTTTTAAAATATTCAATATTTTCAAATCTGTCTATTTGGCATTGGCATCACATTGAAGGCAAGATTTACAATTTTGATCTGACGCATAGAAAATGACTGATGTGTCTGTATTAAGTCTATGTGCCTAGGTTTTCTTCCTTAACCCCAGACAGCATCATGTACATGTTTATATGTTTATTTGTATGCATGCATGTCTATAGGTATGTATCACTCCCTTTTGTATCATGACTAAGCACCATGACCAAGGCAGCTTCTAGGAGGAAGAGTTTACTGGGGCTTGTCATTCCAGGGGGATAGGAGCCAGCTGCCATCACAGCAAAATGCCCTGAAGCAAGCCCCAGGCACCGCAGCGAGTTCTGCTAACCACAGCAGCTCCAACCAGAAGCAGCAAGTGGAAAAAAGCTTACTGGGAGGGCACAAGGCTTGGGAAGCCACTCCCAGTGGCAGAATCCTCTAGTTGAACCAGGTGCCTGTAAGAGAGGTGGCTTTGGAACCACCGCAATGTGTAAGGAAGTTTCCTTTAAACTTGTAAACATTTTTTCCTTTTGGTTTTGTGAGGATAGTTTCTCTGTGTAGCCCCGAACTCGGTGTGTCTATAGACCATACTGGCCTCGAACTCACAGAGATCCACCTGCCTCTGTCTCCTGAGAGCTGGGATACTTTTATTAACTGAGTATGGTGTTCTGTTTACATGTATTATGTAGACCACACACAGTGCCATGGAGGGCAGAAGAGGGCAGTGGACCCCAAGGACTTGGAGGATGGACAACCTCAAGCCACCACGTGGGACTCAAAACCTAGGTCCTCTAAGAAGATCAACTGCCGTTCCTAACCACTAAGCCATCTCTCCAGTCCTCAACCTTTTTTTTTTTTAATTTTCAGTTTTGCTGGAAAAGCCACGGAAATTTCAGGTCTTTCACATGGAAACTTCTGCTTGGTGGTTCTAATGAGCAACACTACAAAACTCTGGTTCCTTGAAAAAAAATTGTCTATTTGGCATATGTATTTCATTTAAAATAAGAAGACCTTAAACGCTGGTGTGTGTTTACTCATAATGCTGAACAATAATAAACACTGCACACATCTAAACACAGACCCTGTGATGTCTTGTGTCCTGCAATCTGCAGCCAGCATGCCTTTCCCCTCCGAGCTGAATACTGATCCAAGTGTCTGCTTTCTTTCACATTCTACAAAACAGATACACACTTTTGTGGTGGGAATGTCAAGTGAGACTCTACCTGAATACATGTATATGAGAGAAAGAGTAAGAAAATGGGAACTTAATGTCAGAATTATACTTCGTGTGAAATTAAAATCACCACATAATGTAATCCATCTTTATGGTCTCTAGGCTACTTAGCAATATTTACTGAGCATTGTCCATGTGTCAAGGGCTCTTCAAGCCTTGGGAAACTTAACCATAAACAAAGAAATGTCTAGAAGCCTTGCTTTCAGGGAGCTCGGGTTCTGTCAGATGCGAGCAAACAGGTCGAGTGGTCCAGTTATGGAAGGGAAGGTGCAGAGTTCCGATGAGAAGCAGTGACCGCTGCTGTTCTGGCTGGGAGTGGGCAGGGGTAGGCTTTGTTGTTGAGGTCAGGTAGGGAAGAGAGCTTAAAAGGCAGCTAGCTCTGTAAGTATCAGGAAAGGAAGAATATTCCAGAAACTTCCCCAATAGATGAAGGGCAGAACATTCTTTTCTGTCCCCTTATTAGTTGGGTCATTTGGGATCACATTTCTGATGCAGGTTTAGTCAGTTTGCAATGGTATGATAGCCAGATGAACCACTTCTGTGGCAAGCAGGGACCAGAAGAAAGAAAAGGGGGAGAAGAGTGGTGTGTGTGTGTGTGTGTGTGTGTGTGTGTGTGTGTGTAATGGGTGCATGCACACGCACACTGAAAGTACACCTGAAAACCCTTTTTGCCTTGTCCACCCTGTTTAAGTGGATGGTACAGGTAATGGTTAGCTAAAATTGAGAAACGCCAAGATAAATTGGTTAAGAAATAGAGGATTCCAGGAGATTTGGGTATCCATTTCCCTATCCTAACATAGGTACTTCAAACACTACCCTGGAAGTCACATATATAGTACAAAATTATTTTTAAATTTAAAAATCCCTGTTATTTTTAAATATATGCTCACATCTTGCGTATGAAAGTGCCAAACAACCCAGAAGGCAAGCTTCAACTTTCTGACTAAAATGTTTTCTGCGTAGCACTGTGGATCATAGAAGAGGCCAAGCAAAGAAAAGAAGCAAACAGCAAACATTATATATAGAAATTAAATCAAAATTTGAAACAATGAGAACAGTTAATATTCTTTTATTGTAGGAAAACTACAATTAGAATTGGAGCAGAGAAGGTGACTCAGTGGGTAAAGGGGTTTGCTGCCAAGACCTACGTTCAATCCCTTTACCCACATGGAAGAAGAGACTTAACACCCAGAAAGTTGCCCTTTAACCTCCACATACACAGTATGGGATGTACACTCCCACACATTAACACACACCTACAGACACAAAAGTAAAAGAAGCAAAGTAGGAAGGAAGAAGTTTTAGGCCTAACCATATCATTAATATTTTGGTTGCACTATAGGAAGCACATTTACCCATCCACAAATTAAAGCACCAAGTAATCTAAGTTTAACATAAGAACCCATGTTACTATGTCCCCATGAAAAGGCCCCCACTTAATACAGCAGTCCTAGCTGAACTTAGAACAATCCTGCCTTGAAAGCTGCCTTGTTTCTCAAAGTTTTATGTTACAGCAAACCCTCAAGGCTGGAGATGATCTGAAGAAGATTTGAACTTCATCATAACTCAAATTTGGTATCTCTCTGCTTACCCTAGGAAAGACACAGGGCTACAGCATCTCTTAGTCACTCATCAATAATAAGGTCCTCTTACGAGTATCAGAAAGTGAAGTATCTCGTCTGGTAATAAACTGAAGATTTCTAAGTGATGCCAAAACACCTAGTTCACTGCATGCTGTGGTTCCCACCTGAGCGGCAACTAACATGGCTGAGCTCCTTCATTTTAAATTAGGAAACTGGTTTCTAAGCCATTAACTCCATGTCGGAGACGTAACCACCCCTTTTTTGAAGCTACAAGAATAAACTCTACAGAAAAAAAACCTCCACATTCTTTCTGGATCTTTCTAGATTTCACAACCAATAAAATGACTTTTTTCTTGAGAATTGGGGGAGGGGGGGAGACGTGGAAATTTAAGAAGAGAACAACCAGGAATGACAATCAAATTCTAACCAAAGATTAGGAAAAGGAGGGCAGGATTCCTTCCAAGCCCCCAAACATGCATTTCTATACCAAAACTGTGTAAACCACTCATTCAGTTTCTGGAAATGCCCTGGCCGTGTTAGCTTACACTGCCAAGAATGTTATTTAACACTGATGATGAATTATTGCCTTTAATAACAGAGGCTGTAATTCCTGAATATTAGACTGCTGTCTGCTAGGAAAGATGGGGGAGAATTATGGTTTAGTCTAAAACAAACAAGAGCACACAGACTAGCCAGGAGGGTGATCAGGTGTGCAAAATTAAGGCCAAACATAAAGGACAGAGTTTATGCATGAGTCTTAGCAGAAAAGTGAAGGGAAGACAGAAGGCTAAGCAGAAGATCATGTGATCTTGGAAAGCCCTTCAGAAGTCGCCTACTGGTAGTTCCACAATGTCCGGTGTCCCCAGTCAGCCCCAATCCAGCGCCAGAGAAAGCTTAGCACCTCAAAGGAAACCCTTCCATTTCTGAACATGATTATAGCACAAATGCTTTACCCTTTCTGAACCAAATTAAATTTAAATTTTGTTTTCTGTAGCTTCATCTCAATACCCTACTGGGACTGTGATAAAACTGAGGTTCCAAACACAAGCAACCTGTGTTGGGGCCCAGAGGACAAATGATGGATTAGACCAAGAGCAGAAAAGGTGCTGGGGACGTGGGCCATGTTATAGCCAGCCCACCAGCCAGCCAGGAAGACAGACATGTGAAAGACCTTTCTGATCAACAAAAGTAAAACATTTGCTTTAGTAAATGTATCCTGAATTTTTTGATGCATAAAGAATACATTTCTAATAGTTCTTAGGGAGCAGTTAATCTGAGTTTTACATTCCATAAAGAACAAAACTGACCTAGGCCCTCTGTACACATGTGACAGTTATATACCTTGGTCTGTTGGTGAGCCTCCTAGCAGTGTGATCAGGACTTGTCCCTGGTGCTTAGCTGGCTTTTGAGAACCCATTCCCCATGCTGGATTACCTCACCCAGCCTGGATGCAGAGGGAGGAGATGGGTCCTACCTCAACTTAATGAGCCATGCTTTGTGCAAGCCCATGGGAGGCCTGTCCCTTTCTTAATGGAGACTAGGGAAGGGGGACAGATGGGAGTGTGGGGGGCAGGAGGAGAGAATAGAGGGGAAAACTGTGGTTGGTATGCAAAATAAATGAAAAACTTTAATAAAATAAAATTTAAACAAAAGAAAGAAAAAAACCTGAAAACAAAAAACAGTAAGTGACCAGTGACTGAACGAGATCAAAAGATGTTGGAGAAACATGTGGAGGAACAGATGCAAGGTCCTGTCTCTCTACTGCAGTCATGCTGGCCTCCAGTTGGTGACAGATTTGCCTACAGACTCATTAAACATGTTCTGAAGCAAGAATGGACCTATAGCATTGCTTTGTGCTCGATGTTAAGTGACCACCGTTCTTAGCCAGATTTTGCAGTAGCTTTTAGGATGGCAGGGAGCATGAGATAACAGCATAGACCCCAAGGGCAGGTCTCCAGCATCTGTGGCTTAGTTCTATACCTGACTGCCTTGTGACCGGGTTACATACAATTTCTCATGTAGAAGTTGGGATGGTAAAGGGAGTTGTCTCAGCACTGTAAGAACTAAGTTAAACACAAAAGTTCTTAGGGCATCCTCACCACAGAGTAAGTGCTACTAGAAGAACTATATGATATATGGAAAGATAGGCGAGTATGTCACTTAAATAGAAAATATAGAATAAAACTGAATGGTAGACATTCTAGAAACACAAGGGCCCTAAAAATTGATTTAATCAAAGCAGCCAGCTCCTATATGGAGGTCAGGACAGAAGGAGACTAGCCTTTACAGCAAGGGCCATCAAGGTAGCATGAAGCCATGCAGTAAAGGATTGGAACACACCTATCTGCACAGACAGAGTTTCCATCATTTCTGTGCTCCCTCCCACCTGGGAGAAGTCAGGAATGTATGGGGATCCTCTATCTGCCTCTTTCCAAACACTGAAGATGATCTGTAGCTTCTGCAGCCTTGCTTCCCTTCCTCCTTCTCTCCGGTGCCATCAAAAGTCCTTCCTAGGCAACTAGAGATTTATCTACCTCTTAACTATGTACTAGTGATCAATAAACAGAAAGCTAACAAGTCCATCCTTTGAAACAGGGAAAAACATCACTTCTTCTATAAAGTAACTCAGATACGGACAGCTGCTCACATGGGGATTCACCACAGGTAGCAAGCTGATCCTCACAGTGAGGACAGTGAAGTCATCACATACAAAGCTCCCCAATGATCAGAGGGGCAGAACATCCTCTTTCCAACACTGGAGGTGGCCGATGGGAATGTGATGGCTGCTCTGTCACTAAAGCATGAAAGAATGACTTAGGAGTTCTTTCTTAAGGTCTCCAGAGCTAGGTGAGCAGGGGATACGGTGGTCTATTCTATTGCTGCTTATCATTGCTATGTGTCACTGAGGTATAACAATTGACTTTGGGACTGGGGAGAAGAGCCAGTGGATCAAGTGTTTTCAAGCACAAAGACCTGAGTTCAGATCCCTGGCAACCACCTACAAAAGCCAACCCAAGAGGGTGGTGACAGGTGGGTCCTAGGGGCTGCTAACCAGCTATCCTACCCAAATGGTGAGTTCCGGTCAATGAGGGACCTCTGCTGTGTGCCAGCTCAGGTGCAGGTAAGATGTAGATACCTGTGTACTAACCCATGAAATTCATGTAACCATCAGTTCAGGTGAACCCTCTGTCACAGGGGAGGACGCTTAAGCCCTGGGAGGTTGAACAAGTTACTCAAACTCACACAGCATGAAAACAGCAAAGCCAGGATACAAGCCAAGTAGTCTCCTCTAGAGTCCTGTTCTGGTTAATCTGCTCCCCATGAAGGCCTGATGCCCTTCCCTCAAAGAACATTGGAATAAAGCTCTTAGGCAGGCTTCAGACCAACTTTTGTGAGCATCTGGACTTGCACCAGGGGGAGGCGGCACAGAGCTGCTTGCTCTGGTTCCTGGAGGCTTTCTCTAAGGACACTGCACCTCCTACCTCTCTATAGAGACACACAAATTCAATTGCACCAGTCCTGGCTGAGAAGTATGCATCCCTTCCCTCCCCTGCTCCCCCGTCTCTTCCGCCCCCTCCTTTTCTTTCTTTCCCACCTCTCCTGGACAAAAACAACATGAATCGAAAGTCTAGGCAAGAGCAAGTGCTGGCTGACGCAAGCGGGCCGGAGAACAAAATGAAAAGGGAAGTGTTGATTAAAGAGCATGTTTCAAAGAAGGAACTGTTGAGCTAGGCACAGTGGCACAGCTCTAACTGCAGGGTTCTGTAGCTGATGCTGGGGAGTTGTGGGTTTGCAGCCAGCCTGGGCTATATGGCCTGAAAAAAGTAACTGTCATTAAAATGAAACCATAATGAAGACACCACCTCACACCAACCTTGATTTAAACGTGGTTAACAAGTCCCAAGGAGGAGGTTCAGGGACTGACACTCATCATGGGTGGCAGTAATAGGAAATGACTTAGATACATAAGGAAAGCCGTGGTCTGTTTTCTGCTGCTGTGATAAAGACCATAGTTGAAAGCAACCCAGGAAAGACAGCATTTATCTCATCTTACAACCTTCAGGTCACAGTGCATCACTGAGGGAAGTCAGGACAGGAATTCAAGACATGGAGGTGAAGACCACAGAGGAACACTGCTTACTGGCTTGCTTGCCAGGGTCATGCTCAGGTTGATTTATTTTACCTCCTAGGACCATTTGCCCTGGCATGGCACTACCCATGGTGGGCTGGGCCCTCACACATCATTAATCAAGAAAAATACCCTCCAGATTTGCCTACAGGCCAATCTTACTGAGCATTCTCTCAACTGAGGCTTCCTCTTCCCAGATGACCCTAGCCTGTGCCAAGTTGACACTTGTTGAGAAACTAACCAGCATGAGGAAGGGATGTGGCAGTTCCTCAAAAGTCACAGAGTGGCCATGGAACCCAGAAATTCTACTCCTACAAATAAATCTAAGAGAAATACACACATGTACAGGAGTGCACCTGTGTACACAAGCACACACGCACACACACGCACGCACATGCGCATGACCTAATGCCCATCAATTTACAATAAATAAAATGTGAAACACTACTTGGCAGTAAACATAAATGAAACAGTAATCGGTGGCACTTAATACAACCATGGTAAACCCAGGGAAGAGTGTGGTATGTGAAAGAAACTAGACCAAGTCTGCATATTAGAGAAAGCATCGGTATTCTGTGCACAAGAGACAAATACACAGAGATAGGGGAAAGCAAGCAGGCTAACATTTGACGGGGGCGGGCTGCACAGGTCCGGCTGAACAACTGCAAACAGGTAGAAATGTCCTTGGGATCAGACAGTATAGGGAGCACCTAGCTCAGCCAGTATGTGAAGCAGCATGCTACTGTCTGAAGAATGGATTTCATAGTGTGAAAACCATATACCAATGAAGCTGAGTAACCCACTACTAAATAAACTGCCATTTGCATCAGGAACGTCCACATCCTTGTGACTGAGAGGTGACAGCTGCAGAAGTGATAGAAACTCAAAACCATGGATTCAGAAAAAGAAAACATCAGAAAGACATAGACCAAAAGAGGGAGAGTGAAGAAAGTAACTTCTATTTAATTGAACCTGTATTTGTTGGGTGTGTTAGTGGTCTATCATACCAGATGCACAGACACTAGGTAGGCTCTGGAGTCCAAATCCAAGCCTTCCTTCCCCAAAGCCATCAGCTCCAAAAATCAGGGCATTGGTGGAAAGGCAAGGCAATGTTAGTTTTTACCTTTTCTCCAAATTCCTCAGGAACTAGATTTAAAAGGCCACAACTGTGTCCCCTGGTGTCCTGTGTTCAAGCTCATGAAATAGGAATATTCCATTGACATCTAACCTGTACATGGTTTCCTACGTGAATTCCCAAGTCTGACTCACATGTAATGAGGAGGAATGGAGTCTTCGGGTTCTAGAGCAAGTGTAAGCCATCCATTGCCAGGCCAGTGTGCTCATCCTGTACATCATCCTGTCCGGCAGAGGACTCCTGCTGTGACTAATGCAGGACTCTCTCTCCAAGGCATGACAGGGTGTCCAACGCTAACAGCAGATACAACTTTAACAGGGTTTTGGTTGTTTTTTTTTGTTTTTTGTTTTTTGTTTTTTTGAGATGAGAAATACATTCTGGGAGCTTCTAACTTTTAGACTATCACCAAGCCTTTCCCTCTCAGCATGCCTTAAGCATCCTTTGTGTAGAAAATCAAATTACACTTTCTTCAAGAACGGGTGAGCCATTAATTGATCCAATGTGTCTGCGGTTCTGAAAACAGTCTCTTGGACAGGAATAAATGATAACTATTCTTTTGTGCACAGAGCAATGCAGTTTAAGATTCCATGTCCAGACTCAGAAAAGCATTTAAGGAATCCTGTACATTCAACTAACAGCCTCAGTGTTTACAGAACCCAGAATAACTCCTGCATGCCCTACTTCCCACTCCCGAGTCTATATTTCCCTTACTAAATGTTAATTGAGAAATGCTTTATGTGACTCAGAGAGCTATTCCATGGTGTGACATCCTCGGAGATCAAGTTTAAGCAGTGGTCCCATGACTCAAGATCAGACCACAGGCCTCTCTCTGGGAGAATGGTTGAGCTCAAGGAAACACAGCAAATGCCTCTCACATTCAGGGCTGGAACTTTTCTAAGAAGGTAAAGGCCTCTCTTTACAAAAACCAGCACCATTTTCTGGCCTGTTTTTCATAAGCTTCTGGCATTTCTGCTCCCAACCTGTTTGCCTGAAGTTTGACAAATGCCCTTGACTATAACAGCTGGTGTTGATTACTTGGGGCGAATTAATTGTATGCAACTGTATGTTTCACTAATAGACGATACGAGTTCTTGAAAGGAAAACCTCTCTCTAAAGAAAGCAGGGCTGCACACAGCCACCCTAGGTGTTCTATCTCAATAGTGTGCTGACTGAAAACCTGCTCTTTATTTGCTATAATAGTTTTGATTGGGCTACTCCAATCAGAAAACCCTGTGAGGGGAAAGGACCCACCTTTCAGGCACCTCTGTAGAAACTTGCACTCCAGGAGGGTAGTTTCCTAAACCAGTGGCTTGTGAGCAACACAGCCTTGTTGCTTCTGTTACTCGTCTTTCTGAAACACTGCTTACAGACTGTGTTGAAGGTTTATTTCTAGTCCTGGTCCCTGTCTGTGATCTCTGACAAAACTCCATTCTGCCCTGCTGTCCTCCGCATACCCAAACAGGCAGGCCAGGGCCAGCACAATAGTGGGAAGTAAGTCTAACTTTATGGCTCTCCCTGGCTTGGTGGGCATTGCTATTCTTCACCAGTGCTCCCGGTCAGTGAGCTTCTCGAGAGAGCCCGGTAGAGCTGGTACGTTGAATATTATTTATGATCTGTGCAAAGTCAACAAGGGGAAGAAAGGGCTCCCCGAGAAGGACTGAAACCTGACTTTGTGGAAGCATTTCCAAGTGGTCAGCTGCAGGCAGGTAACCTGACCTGCCCCTTGCTACCCAAACACTCGCACCAGGTATGCATATCTGTTGCACACAGAGAAGCACACAGCTGAGTTATCAGATCTTCCGGGTCCAAACAGGTGCCAGGGCGAGTCACTAGCAAGAATATGCCAGCCTTGTTCCCCAAACGTCACTTCCCAAATTCTCCTGGGAATTTCCTACCACTGTGAACCCGCTCCCAAACCAGACTCTCTAATATTCTCAAACATACTGAATCTCTCCTGCTTATAGCCTCCTCCCCTATTCCCAAGCGACGCACAATAAAACTTAGTAGGTCCATATAAGAGACGGGTCTCCGGTGCTGCACGGACTTTCCAAGTGGAGGTGCCCGGGAGGCTGCGCTGGGTCTCACAAACGTTTCTCGGGCTCCCCTCCCCCACGTCCGCCAAGCACCCCCCCTTCCCCGGTCGCTCACCTGCGTGGGACATGGTGATGGTCTCGTTGGTGTTGGAGCCCACGTTGAAGATAACCACGGCCGAGGCATTCTGCAGGAACGCGTTCCGGATCTTATCCTTGTAGGTGCAGTTGCCCTTGGGGATCAGTGCTATCCAGTGCTTGCCGTGGGCCGGAATGGCGAACTTGGTGTTGGGGTCGCAAGCCAGGCGATCGTGGGCCGAGCTGGCCATGACCACCTCGCCGCGCGCATCCTGCTTGGGCGAGTGCTCGCCGTACCGTCCGCACTCGGTCTTCTCCGTGTGCAGCTCGGCGCCTCCA
>LOEQ01000193.1:14058-24784 GCA_001685075.1 Bramus lutescens | reverse complement strand
CCGAATTTCCTGAGAAACCGCCACACTGATTTCCAAAGTGGTTGCACGAGTTTGAATATCCTTAATATTTTTTGAAATTTAAATATAACTACACCATTTCTCTTCTTCCCTTTCCGAGATTCTCCAATCCCTCTTATGCTCCCCCTTGCTGTCTTAAATTCATGGCCTCTTTAATTGTTCACACACACACACACACACACACACACACACACACACATGCATTCCTTATATAAATTTACGAAACGATGGTTCCATTTAGCTGACAGCCCTTGAAGTGGTCATTCAAGGAACCTTTCATGAAGTGGCTCTCTCATCCCCCAGGGATTAGAGCCTGCTGCTGAAAACTGGGGAAGGCACAGGCTGGAAGGTGACAGCAGGGATTTGGTATTTTAGAGGTCACATGCATAAATGCAGCTCACATTCCTTTGGCCTAGAGCCTGGTTACATGGCCCACCTAACAGAAGGTAAGCTGGGAAAAGCAGTATGTCTTTATGCACACATGGCAAGGAAGAGATTTGAGTAGAAAAACAGCCATTTTGACTAAAGTAACTAGATGTTAGAGATGTGAATTTGCTAGGATTTATTCTCTGACTTAGCCTGACCTTTTCAAACAGCATCTGAGTGTTTCAAGGGCAGACTGTGCCTCTCTAAGCACAGAGCATGGCTGAGGGAGATGCTCGGTGCAGAACAAGGCAGAGTCCAGAGAGGGGAGCGGAGGGCTTATTTAACATGATGATTTCTTATCCAATGTTGTCCTTTAGAGGGAGGAAGGAAGGAAAGAGACTCCACAGTGCTGTTCCAGGAATTTGTCTACTTAGAACTATGAGGCCCACAGAACAACTGCCTCTCCTGCAGGTCGGTAACTATGCAATGGCCTTGAACCAGCAGTGTGTCATCTTTCCATACATTCTTTCATCCAAATCTGTCTCATGAATACTCCTGCTTCTGGAGTGCATTACGATTAAACATTCTGTGTAGATAACCTATTTAAATTGCTAATAAAATTGTCCTTAATTCACCTTTGGGGTTTGATTTTGAAGCAGAATCTTACTATGTAGACCCGGCTAGCCTGGAACTTGGGGTCTAGATGAGGCTAGACTCTAACTCCCAGAGATCCCCCTGCCTCTGCTCCCCAAGTACTAAGATTAAGTGTACAACCATGTGTAACATTGTTGACCTTTAAAAATGAGTTATGCCTTTTTTCTTTATGTGCACGAGTGTCTTCTGGCATGTATGTATGTTCACCATGACACCCGAGGAGGCCGGGAAGCGGTGTTATGTCTTATAGAACTGGAGTAGCAGATGACTCTGAGCTGCAGTGTGAGTGCTAAGAACTGCAGCCATGTTCTCCACCAGAACAGCAAGTGCTCTTAACTCCCTATCTCCAGCCCCAATCTTTGATGCTTTAAATAGAGTTTTAAGACTGTTTTGTGTGTGTGTGTGCGTTTATTTTTTGTTTGCTTGTTTTGGACACAGGATCTCATGTAACCCAGGATAGCCCTGACATCCTGATTCTCCTCCTTCCTCCTTCGAAGTGCTGGATTACAGGGATAAGCCCATGCCTAGCGTTAAACACCATTTCAGCATCTTTGTGGTGTATTTACATATATGTGTGCATATGCGCCCACATATGCATATTTATATTGAAAATTGAGGTCATTAGGACAGGCAGGTGGATAAGGACACAAACATGCCCACTCAGGCCTTTTTCCCTAGGTGGGGAAAAGAAACCACAGGAGCCATTATGCTGCATTATGGTGGGGTACGGGAGAAAGAGTGACAGAGTGTTTCCTGTCCCGTGGAGGGGCAGATCTGATGACACGAAGGCAGTGAAGAATGGACTGATGTGGGAGGCCCGCTTGCCACTCGGGGCCATGGTGACATCTGGTCCTGGGCTGCTGCCAAGGCCTTGTCTTGGTCTATGGCCCGGCTGCAGCTGCGATCTGTGTTGATGTCTATGGCTCCATTACCACTGAGGCCTAGGATGCCCAGGCTCTGGACCTCCACCTGGGGTCATGTTGGTGTCCGAGAAACACCTTGCATCCCCAGTGATGCCCATCTGAGTGGCCTCTCCTGCCACCCAGGGCCATGGTGAAATTTGGGTCTGGGATTCTTCCTACAGCCATATTGGGGCCAATGGCCCTAACTCAGCCAGGGTCTGCATCAATGTGTGTACCTCCAGTTACTATCAAAGGCAGTGTAGATTCCCAGGCTATGGCCTGACACCTAAAGACATGTTGGTGTCCAAGGATCATGCTGCCACAAAGGCCATACAGATTAGGGTGGCCTGCAGTGCCACCCAGGGCCGTGTTGATGTCTGGGCCTGAGCTGTGGGCGGGGCCATATCTGCGTCCATGACCCTACTGCAGTCATGGTCTATATTAAGGTCTGTGGTTCCTGTTATCATTAAAGGCCATGAGGATGCCCAGGGTCTGGGCTGCCGTCTGGATGACAGCTGGGCCCAAGCTGCTGCCAATGGCCATGTCTGGGACTGTGATCCTACGGCAGATGGGGTTTGTGTTGATGGCTGTTGCCCTTGTTAGCACAGGGGCCCACGTGAATCATGTGCCGAACTATATGCTGAAGTACGAGGGCCATGCTGGCTGGTGTCTCCCCTCACTGGCCCTGCCCCTCATAGGAGAGCTTCCCCTGCCCAACACACACATACACTTGGGAAAGCTGGCCCCACCCTCACCATGAGTGTGCCCCTCATCTGTGTGAAGCTGTACCAGTGGCTGGNCAGCTGCCACTCACATACACATCCAGGACATTTGAGTTGGTACTCCCCAGCATCTACCTCATTGGTGACCTGCTGGAGCACACGAAGGGACTGGTCCTGGTCCTTAGCAGTGTATCTAAGAGAAGTTTCCGTGACAGTCCCATGCTGATGCTGTACCAGAGGCCTTGAGCAACAACACATCACACAATGAACATTTGCAAGTAAAGCTTTGGGACAAAAGGGTCCCACAGCAGCTTTCAGTGCCACCAACACAGGTGAAGAGGTGGAGGGGCAGGGAAGATGAAGGAGTGAAGTGGGTTTTTTGTTTGTTTTTGTTGCTGTTGCTGTTTGTTAACTAATACTCTTATCTGTATTTTTATTTTATGTTTATCTTACTTTTAATATATATTTTTTTTAGTTTTCTTTTGCGGGGGCAGGGAGGGCATTGCAAGGGTGAAGGGCAGATATGAAGGGGCTGGGAAACGAGAGGGATTGGGATGCTTGATGTGAAATTCCCAAAGAATCAATTAAAAATTATGTTTAAATAGATAAATAAATTTGAAAAAATAAATATTAAAATGAAACCAAAAGAAGTTGCAAATTTTCAAGGAACAAAATAAGATAAGGAACGGCCATGTCCCTTATAGACTGAGCACAAGTGAAGGTAGTTTCAGACTATGGACAGACTGTCACCAGGGCCTAGCTCAGGGCATGCTTTCCTTGTGGGAAGACTTCAGAACGTTTTCTTTTTTTAGTAGTTGCTCCTGGACAAATCGCTTTGTCTCCCAGATGGCAGCAGATTCCATGTCTCTCCTCCAGGGAATGAAAACATCTAGGCACAGTGTCTGCTTCTTCCACCGGAGTCACACACAGTTAGGCTAAACCGCATCAGACAATGAGGGGCTGGTGGCATTATCTGCCTCTCCCTCGTCCACCTACGTTCCTTCCTGTCATTTGTTTCACTGTCTGTCTCTTTGCCAGAGTAAGTTCCCTGAGGATGACAAGGAACTGGCTGCATTCTGACATGGCCACTGTGGGGACAAGCTGCTGTGCTCCATCTGTGTGTCTCATGCCACAGCACAGAGCTCACTCCTGGCTTCCTTCCTGGGTTCCTTCCTGGGTTCTGATGACCCTCGCTAAGGAGTCTTTGACTGAGTTGCCCTCTTGTAGAGATGCTGAGATTTTAAAACCTTGGTCTGTATAATTATCAAGGCTATTCTTTGAAATATACCATTTTAGATGTTATTACAAATCTGGAGGGATCAGAAATTGTAATAATATTAAAATTAAAAGTAAGTTTGGTTGTGGCAGTGGTGCACACCTTTAATGCCAGCATTTAGGAGGCAGAGGCAGGCAGATCTCTGTAGCTTGGGACCAGTCTGGTCTCCAGAGTCGGTGCTGGTTTAACCTTGGAGTCTAGAATGCTTCCTGACATCATGGAATTAGTATTTTTATTCAATCACTCCTCTATGACAAGGAATTCTTTTGCTCTTTGATTTCATGAGCAAGGAAATAATATTCCTAATCTTTCAACATTTGCTGTTTACAAAAATTTGAAGTTCTCCAAGGAATGCAAATGTATCATTGTGGCAAAAATAAAGTTCACAGAGAAAAAGTCTTTACTATGGCAGCTCCAGATTCCATTCTAATTGATAAAATAGAGAGGTGGCTTTGGAAGGTGGCTTCAGGACCCAGGTCTGCTTTCCTCCTCCACTGCCCTCCTGAGACAGGAAAACTGTGGACTCTGAGAACCATGAAGAACTTTGGCACCTGTGCAGTCCATCCGGCTTTAACAATGCCTTTTTGTGGCCTGTTAGTCCTTTTCCAGGGACTTGGCAAGTCCACTGCGAATCACTAGCAATGCAAGCAAGTTTGGGCTTATTAATGGTATTGTGGAACTATGCTGTAGCCCAGGGATCTCCAGTGGGTGGGGCAATGCCACAGTGACACTCATTTAAAAACTCCCACTTATTGCTCTGGGGTAGATTTAATAGCCACAGAATGAAGAGCATCATATATATATATATANTATGTATGTATGTATGTATGTATGTATGTATGTATGTATGTATGTATATGCATGAGCCCTATTTTTCAAAAACATTAAATTTTTAGTTGAATATAGTTACCTAGTTTTGAGAGAAAAGATTCTAATATCTTGAAAAAGCAATCATGGATTACTTGATGATTTTGACACATAACATCCTATAAAATACCATTCACTTTGTTACATGTTTTATTGTTTGATTTTTATTATTTATTTGTGTGAAAATAGGTGACACTTTATACAGGATAACCATCCTCACCCTCACCACAGAGAATAGTGAACTCACTGTGAACGATGGACAAGGCCTTCTCCAAACCACTATGATTTCCTGACCATTTTCAGGACTTCCTCTTCCCTGACCCAGAAGTAATCTGACATGTACTTTCCACTTCTGGGTGGCGTAAATCTAGGGAAGTGCATCGTATGTTTTGGTACATAAATTTACCTTTATGTTTCAAACCTATGTAGCATTTTGAATGAGACAACTACGAAATTAGTCTATGAAAACAGTTATAGACGGTGATTCTGAGGAGTGGAAAGGCTGTCTACCCCGGAAACACTCACAGCATCTCAGCTGTGTGCTCTGTTTATTGTATAGATAGTTATGTTCTCTCCGTCTCAGGCTGGGAAAAGCCTGAAGTCTCCCCTGTGTGCCTGTGTATGTTGGGAGGGAAACATGTGGTTATTACAGAAGTCTGAGTACTTTGAGGAGAAGTTGTCATGGGCTGAGTTGTAACCCTTCTACCCACCAACTTCAATGCCACTATATTTGGAGAAAGCATCATTAAAGAGGGAATTTACATTAAAATGAGGGCATCAGGGTGGGTCTCAAGTATAACAACATCTTCATAAAGAAACGAAACTTGGACACAGTCATGTAAAGACATTGAGTGACTGCGGTCTCTGAGCTCAGAGAAGAGGCCTCAGGTGAAGTGAGCCTGGCTGACATTTTGACTATGGACTTGTGAGAAGGTAAAGTCCTGTTGTTTAAAGTGGACTAGCCTGTTGTACTTGACATAGCCCTTGTAGGCTAAAAGCAAAACGATAATAACCACCTTAATGTAAGTGCTCACCTACCTAACTAGAAAGAGGGCAGTGAGGGGGCAGATGACTTTAGAATGATCGAGATGAACACAGGCTCTTCACCCTCCGTTTCTGTTTGCGAGATGGCATAGAGATACCGTGTAATTTGCCTTTTATCTCCTATTTCGCATGCAATAGATGACCCTGCGTGGTTAATCAATACAGTGGTAATTAGCAGGGAATGAGGACTCAAGGGTCACAGTCTACACATGTGGAGGGGAGAGCAGAGTGTGGTCAGGAGGCCAGAGGCAAACCTCAGACCCGGGCTGGGCAGATTTAGCCTCGCTGTGCCTCACTTTCCCGTGTGACAGGGCATTGTTGTACCCGCCACGTTTTGTGCCGTGAATCCGAAATGAATTCACGCATGTAAAAAGCACTTAGAAGAGCTCTAGCCCTTATCCCCACACCATGAGTCTGTGCTGCTAAATGAGTCATCTCAATAATGTGGAAGGAATATGTGACAGGGACTTTTCTGCTTAATGGTTGACATAAAGCAGAGAGACACTGTGTCCAGCCGATAGTGCTATCAGGTCTTTGGCCAGATTCCAGCTTATGTTATTTCCACGTAAGTGGCTGACCACTCCTAGCCTGGCCAGAGGATGTGGCTTTTATAAAGTCGAAGAGGAACTCCCAAGGCCTCTGCAATAAAAAGAGAGGTCATTCTGTTCTGTGCTTTGCCTGTGCAGTGTCACGTGTTGTGTTAGTACAGAGGGTAAGATGAGCAATTCTCACTGTTTACGGACTGATGATTGCATTCAGGCTAATGGTAGCGAGAAGAGCCTTGGGCCTTGTACACACAAAGACATGGAAGAACAAAACCTCAGCTATCCTGCTACGTACTTAGAGACGGAACAGGCCCCCCTATGCTGCAACTGAAAATTAAGCAGCTCTGCTTAAAATTTAGACCACAGATTTGTGCACAAAGGGGACATAAATCAACAGTTGACTTTAACGTGGAGAAAGCATGTCCTGACAAAGTGAGTTTTCAGGGAGGTGGCGGCAGGGACAACAGCAGAGATGATGGAAATATGGCAACAAGCATTCAGCAGCAGCTTCGGCTTCAAGTGCAGCATCTCATTTCACACAGCCAGTAAGCCCAAGCCTCAGGGCAGGTGGAGTAACCTTACCACCTCCGTGACGGGTTGATAGCGCAGACCTATCACTAAAGCCAATGTTGAGTCCTATCACCAAACTCAGACATTTAAACAATGACTTCCCTTTTATGAAAATTTATCTATTATCTAAATCTTGCTATTCTAGTGCAGTCTGCATTATATTTAATTTTCTCTGTAGACAATTAAAAGAAAGAAAGACAGGGACCAAAAGCCCAGGCCTCCCCAAACATGGAGGTCTCAGACAGTGGTGACACCTTGTGTTGAAAAAACGGCAGCACTTGGCAGGATGCTGGGAGAGACTGGATTCAAAAGCAACGGGCGTAACCACTCAGACAGCAAGAAGCTCAAAGGTGGGCAGTCCTGGAGTTGACTGAGCCCACAGCACCGATGGCACTGTCAGTAATCTGGTGCTTGGGTTCGAACGTTCTGTGCTCTATCAGCTCCTGGCGCTGAGAGCCCCGGGCTTCTCTCAACCCTGGTTAGAAACGGGTCAGTGGAGAGATGTGTAACTGGGAATGAGGCTGAGGGCCCAGCTCTAGATGGGACACTTGCATTGTCACCACACACACACCACCACCAGGCTCAGAGAACATAGCAGGAGAGGAGGTGAAAAGAACGTCAGAGCCAGAGGACGGGAGGAAGGCGGTGGAATGTTGCCCTCTGGACAGGATGTGGCTCTCACAGTCATGAACTCCCAGCAGCTGTTGTTACCAGTGCAAGACCGATCGGTCCAGCCAGCCAGAGTCATAGCATGGATGGCGTGATGATCGCTAGCCCATCCCACCCCTCACTGAGCAGCTATGGCGGTGGATACTTGCTGGGGAAGGGAGGATCATTCTTTATGGAGGATGTGGCCCTGGCAGGATTCCTATTCTCCAATAAATGGCCCCATACCCATGCCCATGTGCATATGGGTAGCACTGGGTATGTTGTGGGGTGTGGGGGTAGACATAATATTTCACTGTACTTATGTTTGAAATTCTCAAATATAAAAAAAATTCAAGGGCTTTCTATTTTTTCTGTCTCCTTCAGCATGTGAACACTGTGTCCTCTTGTGGTTGTAGACGACAGTGGAGCTTTGGTGCAAACAAAAATAATGACACATTGAAAAAGAGAGTGCATTGCCACCGTAAGGAGTACTGAGCGTGGGATTTGGCTTCCCAGGGAAGAGTCCCTGATTGGCTTTCCATCCAAAGTGGTCAACCCTGAAATTATTTATGTGCAAGTAACATTATATGGACTTAGCAAATTGTATTTATATATTTAAGAATGCACAGAGAGGGGTGTGTGTGTGTGTGTGTGTGTGTGTGTGCAACAATTAAAGGAATAGAGGCCATGAGTTTGAGAGAGAGCCAAGGAGGTCATGGGGAGGGTTGAAGGAGGAAAGGGAAGAAGGAAATCATCTCTTTATATTTTAACCTCAAAATAAATTAACATATAGATAGAACTCCTTGAAGTAGCAATAAAAAGGATTCCTGGGCGGGCCATTTAAACTGCTGCTCTTGGGAGAAGTTCAGATCTCAGCAGCCTGGGTTTGAGCTTCTCATTCCAGCTGAATTCAGCTGCTGAGAGAGAAGGAGAATTGTGGGTGATTTGGTGACTGCCTGGCAGCCACAATAATGAGGAACCGGGAAACAGTGGTAGGCCGCAGGGTTTACCTCTGTGACGTCACCAGAACTGGGACATGTTGTTTCTGCTGTTCTCATGGGCTTAACTTCATGTTTCAGGTTCAGCAAGCACTGCTTTCCTCCCAGCCGTGTGTCCAGCTGTTTTGTGCCCTTTCCTACATTGATTCCATCTCCATACGCGACACTTGTGAGATGCCAGGGGCTCAGGGCACTGAGAAAGGGTCAGGTGCTAGTTCTGATTTCTCACAGTTATGCTCCTTCCGGGGCCTGCCTGTGCACGGAACGGTACCAAGAAGAACACAACACCATCCCAGCAAAGCAGGTAAAAAGTAACATTCAAAATTTAGAAAAAGGCATCGAATTACGGTTTTTCCCTCGTCAGCCACTGGAGGTCACTGTTCGTTCACAGTAGGAGACTGTGCCAGCCAGCAGCCACTGCTGACCTGCTTTAACCTTCCAAGTGAAATAATGTGTTTATTGATTCCCCAAGGCTCTGGGAATTATGACTTTACACTGCTTATCCTTCGTATATGTAACATTAACACAAAGATTCTTAACTGACTGTCTATCTTTTACTTTGCTTATTTATTATTTATTATTACCCCACCCCCTAAATCAGTGTAGCGATTGTGGGAAATTTTAGTAATGGGTGATGTTCTTGTCTCAGACTTGTCTGCCCCACCCATCCTTGTCTGCCTCAAAAAGGAATGATGGAGGATGTTTAGCCCTCATCCTTCCTTTCATCTGGACTATCACACAGGCAAACTGAAACCTCCCATTAGTCCTTCCTTCCTTTCCATGAACATTCCCACCTTCAGGGTTGATGGTCTGGAATAAAATCGCCAATTTCGAATTTCTGAAAACAGATGTTGCAAGAGATAGTCCACAAATAAGAAATCCCTCACGAAAATCAGTTTAGAACTTTCTGTAAGCTGAAGCCACAGACTGCTTCTGAGTCCTTTGCCCAGGGGTGAGCAGGCACATGAGGACCAGATAAGGAGATTTTAAGGTGTTTGGGTCATTGGGGCTTTCTGTCAGAACCTTTCAGATCTCCTCAACAGAGTCTACACAGTAGCTGTGGGCTATTCAGCTGGGAGGGTCCAGCCCAAAATACTTTTGAGTATAGACACCAAAATGAGAATTTCAGATAAGTACTACATATGAAATAATACTCTACATTTGATATTACTCACAATCATTTAAAAGATCTACAAGTGTGTCTGTCTCATAGCTGTCAGTCACCTAATGGTCAGACGAGGCTACAGCTGCCCGCCTTTTGGATCTCTGTCATTACCCACTTTGGTTTTCATGCAGTTTCTGTTGGGTTAAGTAGAATCTAAGGGTGCAATATGGGACACAGTGAGAACTAAGGTTTTCAAACTGGGCTTCAACTTAACAGCCTTCCGGTCGGTTTCAGAAATTCATGGAGGGAAAGAGATGCGTGAGTGTTCTCTTTGGATGTGGAGTCCATAGGATGCAGACTCCAGACAGTGCCTCTTTGGAACTCTATGACCCTGCCTGCTGATTGATACAGTGCCAATTCTGAGGCAACAAGAAGAAGGGAACGTTATTTAAGTCTTTATTTTAAAATGCGTTGTCATATTGCTCTTTGGACTGTTTTTTCATATAGACTGCAAGTTTCCCAGGTGCCATTTGTGGGCAGCCTCCACCTCTGGATCTGTGCACTGGTTGGGTAGGTCACCCTACACCTCTGCATCTGTGCACTGCTTAGGCTAGGGCAACTGAAAGTGCACCCAGTACTGAGTCATTTCAACTATGTGCCCCTGGGATTCTGCATGGTCCCATCACTGCCCCTCATCAGTGCACCTCAGTTTCCACATCTGTATGACAATAAGCCTGGAAAATAGAAGAGTGTGAAGATTAAGAGTCTGTGTTTTAATTTGCAGGGAATAAGCCGCCCTGGCTCTGAGGTAAATTGAGGACTGTGGCCGAGATGCAGGTTGAGCTATGGAAAGCCAGGGCCGAGAAGAAGGCAAAGGTCTTCTTCCCTGTTCTCTTGACACAAGTTTTGATGACCTCAGAGTTTAAGGAAGTGGCTGCCCTGTGGCACAGAACATAGCGAACTGCTTTGCTCAGATAGTTTGAATAGCTCAGATTAGATCTAGGACATTGA
>LOEQ01000192.1:447193-476220 GCA_001685075.1 Bramus lutescens | reverse complement strand
CCGTGCGGGAGCTGGGCGGGACGAAAAGCAGGGCCCGCTCCCTTTATTACTACACTAAACAGACTAAGGCTCTCTCTCTTCCCATTTTGTATTCCCTCTAGTGCAGGTATTAAAGGCTTGACTCCCTAGGGCTCGAATTAAAGGTGTGTGTGAGCCACCACCACCTGGATTTGCTTCTGCATTGATCATTTGGAGCCCAGGGTAGCCTTGAACTCACAAAGATCCCTCTGACTCTGCCTCCCAAATCCTGGCATTAAAGGTATAAGTCACCAATACCTGACCTCTAATGGCTTCAGGCAAGATTTATTTATCAAAATATAAATAATACAGCATTGCATGCAGTCTGTGTTTGTAAAGGAGCAAAGAAAGCAAGGCGAGTGATCACACATAGGATGTGAGGAAACTGAGGGTGAAGTGAGGTTTGCTACCTTGCTTGTGGTGGTGATAGATTCACAGACAAAGATGAAGGTCAAACTTGATCATACCATTTTCTTTATATGTGTACAGTGTAATGTACATCGACAAAGTTAGCCAATAGGAAACTGTTCATATAGTAGTTCAATGCTGCAGTTACAGAAAGAATGACAAGGTCTGGATTACAAAAGAAAATTATCCTTAAGCCCACTGAAGACTATAGTCATCTAGTGAAGTAAAACTATTCCTGGGAGACTTGGATGTGAATTAAAAAATGATTTCATAATAGGAAATTATGGAAATTATAAGGGATCTGTGGAGACAATGGCATATTTGTAAGACAGGGAACAAAAGACACACAAATTCTGCCTGTTCATTTTTTTAGGTAGGAACTGACAGAAATCCTCAATTTCCTTACTTCAAAATGGATTCTGATCTACAACATACCTATTGTTAGAATTAGGTAACATGAATATTAAAGATCCCTGTTACAATAGAATTGCAAAAAGCAAACACTATTTTATCGAAAGGGAATGAACCTTTGTATAAAAACATGTGTCCTTTTATGTGCTTGCTTAATTGACTGTATTTACCATACTCGAGGTCAAATTTACTAATTGCATTACTCTTAGTGGTAGAAATTATTGTAATGACTGCGTGTTTGAAGAACCTTAATCATTTGCAAAAATGAACTTAAGGCAATCTTAGTAACTCTAACCTGATCAACTAACCTTAAAAATCTGTTTCTGTCAATGAAGTCCTGAGGGTCTGTTGTCCAATTTATTAGTCATTAGATCAAGAAACTTAGTGCTAATACAACTGTTTTTTAGAATACACTGAAAGAATATTTCTATTATCTGGGCTTTTTTCCACCATTCTGCTCAACATACATTCGTGACCAGAAAACTCATTGTTGCAAAGTAAAGTTATGATCAGTGTGGTCGCTTAAATACCTAAGCCTTGCAAAGTCAATCAAAACTTGCAAAAAACAGAAAATACAGACCTCCAAAACAGAAAAGTAATTATTACTTTAAATATGCTAAAATCTTGGGGACATAGTTGGCACAGTTAAGAGGACTTGATGTTGTTTCAGTGGACTGGGTGTGATTTCCAGCACCCGCATGGTGGCACAACACCCCTGTAATTCCAGTCCCAGGATATCTGATGCCCTGTTCTGGCCTCTACAGGCAATGAGCACCCACATGGTGTCCATTCATACATGCAGGCTAAACATTTCTATACAAAAACTAATAAAATAAATAAATCTATTATATACCTACATATACATACTCAAGTCAGAATTTCAAAATGAGCATATGCAGCATGATTAATAAAGAAACAGAGATCAAGAAATACAATTAAATGATCAAGAAAATACAATTTATTAATTATTCAATAAATGTCTCAGATACATTACTAGACAGCTGGGGTAAAACCAAAGGAGAGAGCAGGAAAAATTCTTGTCTAGGAGATTATATTGTAATAAAATGTCTGGCAATAAGTAGCATATGGTATTTTGTATTGAAAAGTAATAAATTCTATAGGAAAAATGAGTGGATTGGGCATGGGGAGACAGGAAGAGACAAGTAATGAGAGAAAGACAGAACCAACAAAGAGAGCAAGAAGAACAACACTCACTGTAATGTGACATTGAAGAAAATTTCCAGGTATATGAGAGACTTGGCCATTGTATATTTGGACTGTGTACAAAGACCTTTAGGAACTAGCAATGTTCTTTGAGACCTAAAGGGATAGAGAGTTAGGGGGGAGTGAAGAATAGGCAAAGAGTTGTAGGTGATCAGATAAGAGAAATTACGGGGCAAGGTCAGCCATACCTTTGCATGCCATGGGTGGTGCTGGACTCTTGAGAATGGAATGCAGAGACAAAGATGCAAGTGAGAAGACACGAGGCAGTTGCAATAATCAGAGTGAGACTGTAAGAAGCCAAAGCTATAGGCAATTAACTATGAGATTGAATCCTAGAAGTATATTAATGCAGCTTAGAGGTAGAAATTGCCATCCACAGGTTTAGCTGAAAGGTTAGAAGGTAAAGTTGGTTTCAGATGAGAGATGGGAGACTGAGTGGAACAGGCTTTGGTGGCTACACATCAGCAAAGCAGGAACATGGAAGTTTCATTCAGTGAGTCAACACCATTTTAACCTTACCCAGTACCAGCTCACAGGTACATATGAGAGAACAAAGCAACTTCATGTGGCTCAAATAATATAACAGAGTGGAGAGTTCTCTCCTAAAGGAGACTTATGTGCGTTGTTTGTGCCTCATCTGCAGAACATGGCCGGTTTCAGGATCCCCAAGAGGAAACAATCAACTGCAGAGTTTTCAAATTGTGTCACAATAATATGTTTGGAAGAAAGCATACTTACAAGGATGCCGTACAGTAAAAAATGAGAGAGTACGAATCTAGCTAATGAACAATAGACTCCAAGAACTCTGCAGCCCTGGTTCTTTATGTTTAAGTATTACTTCACACAAAACCCATCACTAAGATGTTTAAACAGATGACATTCAAGTGATACCACTAAGTGATACTAAGAATTTGATGAGATGGAGCTGGAGACGTGATCACGAGGAAAGGCCCTTGCTGCACAAGCTGGTGCCTTGAGTTTGATACTCAAAACCCATGTAAAGACGGAAGGAAATAGTTGATTACAAAACTTTTCCTTTGACTTCACACACACACACACACACACACTGTGGCACATATGCTGACATATACAATATGTACACAAATTTGAAAATCATTCTCATGTTCTTTAAAATTTTTTGTCGTTTGTTTGAGAGAAGTTCTTATTATGTAACCCTAGACGTTCTAGAAATAACTGTGTAGATCAAGCAGGCCTCAAAGTCAGAGATCTACCTTTCTCTCCCTACTAAGTGCTAAGATTAAAGACATTTCACCACACCCCTCCCATGTTTTTAACATTAATGAACTAAGGATTTGATATCGATTGCTACTTTCTAGCACAGAATATTTTGTTTTTAGTATGGGAAATAGTCAATATTATATATTTCAAAACAGGATGATAAATGCAAAATAACAGCTGCTAATATTCAGGTGCTTATACTAAGACATGTAAAGTATACATTTGAAAGAAATATTAATATACATGCCTCTGTTAACATCCACCAGTTATTCTTGAAAATGATCTAAAGGAGTGATTTATGTGCTTAGACCATGCATGGATGAAAGTCATCTTATCTAGGACATACTACTGAACTCATCCTCTGTTGTGTACTGTTGTCTTTGCCAATCAATTTGTGATTTTTTTTACATGAGTAGCTATTTTAAAACATATATGTGCTTATGACTAATCACCTGTTCCAATTGAAATTTGCAATTAAAATTTCTCAATTCATTTAAATATTTACATTCTTTATTTGTAAGAACCAGGAAACTTTTCTTAGACTTTTTTAAATACTACTATGATTTTCCACTATTTAAGTATCCATTATTTTCCTCCTCTAGCCTGAGAAGCAGACTATTTATAGATCAGAATTTCTGGTAACAATTAGCAATTAGCAAATCTTCGTTAGTTGACCTGGTCGGGCTGTTTCTTAGGGGATTACTATGTGCCAAACTCTCTACTACTTGGTATTTAAAGAAATGAAAGCATGAATCTTTTCCTGGAAGAGCTTACAGTCTAATTAAAAAGTAAATGTTCTACCCTTCAGAAACAAAACTGCTGTATCAGCATCTGTCAGTGACAACAAGCTCTCTCTCTCTCTCTCCCCTCTCTCTCTCTCCTCTCTCTCTCTCTCTCTCTCTCTTTTATTGTTTGACAGCAAACAAAAAAGGAGTTTCAGTAGATTATGCATTCAGAGAACAGGCACTGTGGATGGTATTTGGTGTTTGATTTCTATTTACGTACTAAGGTGCTATGTTCTAATTTCTTTGTCATAACAAATCTATTCACATATTAAGAAGGAATAGCACTTTCATTAAAGAAATAAAGATGGCTTTTCCTTACTTTTCTTTTATTCTTAAGGTATATCATTTTGAATTATCTTGTGTTTTTTGTAGTAATAAATTACTTTCAACTACTGACCCCTTGATTTAGAATAGTCATTTCAGCCTCCTAGATTCTTGGATGGCTTGTGCCATCATGGAGAACTATACTAGGGTAGAGCAGCTGCTTTTTCATTTTTGCACTGAAACACCTGAGGCTGGAAACTTACAATGGCTTATAAACTTATTTTGACTTAAAGCACTAATCCCAGGCTCGTTGGCTACCTCTGTGATGGCCTTCTTACAGAGACTGTCTAAAGTGGAACAGGGCTTTGTGTGACAAGCAGTGGGGGGTATGAGTTGTCTTCTGATCTCTCCTTCTGAAACCACTAGCAGACACAGAGTATTAACCTAATGACCCCACCAAAGTCTGTAGGAAGATCACGTTTCCATGCTCTCCATACCTTACAGCAAATATTAAGCTTCAACACATGAACAATTGAGGAACATGATCAAACCTCATCTGTCCCATAGCAGTGGGACTCAGAAGGCACTCGCTCACTCTACTCCACTGTTGGTGGAGTTTTTCTTTTCTGACCCCAATGGTATGGGGACAGGAGATCTGGCTCTGGTCCTTGGCTGAGGGTGGTGGTTCCAGAGGAAGCCCAGACTTACCAACCCAGCTTCTGCCCAGCTACATTCAAGGTACATACCTGTTGATGTATGTAAAGGGACTGGTCCTGAGAAACCAGAGCTGCAGGATCTTCATGACTCAGGGCAACAGCAGGATATTCAAGAGGAGTCTCAGTGAGTGTCCAGTATTCATGGTATACCAAAGGCCAGAGGCCAAAAAAACCAAACCAATAATTCATTACAATGAACATTTGTACGTAGAACTGTTTGAACGTAAGTGTGTACTGTGTGACACACCACAGCTTCCAGTGACACTAAGAAGAAAGGAGAGGTAACAGAGAGTGGGAAAGATGGAGAAGCGAAAGCCTTTAAATTGATACTTTTATTTTTAATTTTATTTTGTGGGGAAGGATTCAAGGACGAATGGGTTCATATGGATGGACTGGGAAATGAGTGAGACTGGAGTGCATGATGTGAGACTCCCAAAGAATAATTTTAAAAGTCACTTTTAAAAAATAAGTAGCCTTTGAGCGAAGATGCAATCTGAGTGATATGCTGTGTTCCTTACAGCTTTGTAAGCTATCACATTCCAAACTGTAAATACATTTGGTTCTAAGTATGTTTTTAAATTCCATCAGCGGCCCATCTTAATTAAGCTTCCTTTTCCTCTGCTCAAGTTTTCCTGTGTTGAAATGTAAAGACTAGAGAACAGAATATTTTATGGCCAATATTCTCATAAACTGGCAAATGTGTGGCATAAAGATCTGGATTACTATTTCCTAGGATATAGACCCTTGATCTGTGTGCTATGTTAGGCAGAGATCCAGTCTAAAATTTATGTAGGATTCTATAAATGATTTGAGAATAATAAAACACAGTTTCACATTTTCATGAGAGTCATAGGAAAACAAGAAGAACAAAAGATTTCTATAATCTTTAGCAGTCCTGTGTATATGATTGTATCCAAAATCAATATTGTCCTTTGGTTATTAATGCAGAATATGTATTCTCAAAATAATTTTAAAAATACTGTTTTGTTCCTCAATAGTTTAAAGCTCTGACTTTGTGTTTTCATTGGCAATGGTTACATTATAGCTTCAATTAGCCCCAGAATAATTAGGAAATTCTCCACAATTTTAGGTTAGTGTACTTTAATTCATCACCATAAAGCATTCTAAAGCCTCCCCCTCTATATTCTGAATACAACGCAACATGTAGAACAAAGTGGAGATTGAAAAAATTTGTCTCCCCATGAGATTTAGCACTATTTTATGGATTTTGAGAGCAGAAAACAGAGCAAAACCCAAATGCGCTGTGTGTTAGTGCTAGCTTAGCTGAGATCACCACACTGTGAATTTAAGACCAGCCAGGCTGCACAGTGACTTTGAGGCTGACTTGATCATGTCTCAAAACAAAACCAAACACCACTCCATCTGTACATATTACACAGTTTTACATGCTTATCCTAATATTAAATATCTTTTTGTATTTCTGTTTGACTATATGAGATGATATCAGTATCAATTTTGATCATATTAGCAGTGATTTAGCAAGAGAAAAAATCATAAATGTCTTTTGATTGCAGGCAGGTAGTAATTTATCTACTGAGAGAAATAATAAGGATGCATGCCCAAAAGTGGAGAGTCACTTTGAGTGTTTGAGACAAAGTTGCCCCAAACAAGGTAGTAAAGTAGGAAGGAAAAGAAGGAGGAAAAGTGTTAGACACCCTAGAGAAGGGGGATCGGCTCCCCAGAGATGCTGCCCTTGCTGTGGGTGGAGGGAATGAGTGAGCAGGACCAACCCGTTTGCACTTGGAAAGGAAACACTGCTGTTATTCTTAAATTCAAATTCTGGAATGAAGTATTTAAATTTAATTGCAAGATCTCGGAGGTCTGGTGGTTCTTAAGAGGGAAATGTCGACTAGGATTTATACTTAGAAATTAGCCCAGGAATAGTTAAGTACAGTCTTCCGAGGTGAGGAGAGTTACAGAAAGTGGTAACTGCTGAGATGTTTTCCAAAGATTCATGTGATGAATAATGAAGCCTTTCAGTGGCATTGAAAAGAAGGAATGGAATCTATACGCAAGGACCTATATGTTGAGAGCCAATATTGAATAAAGACTTAGGGATAAGAGAAGATCAATGTAGGAGCATGTGTAGTCCATCAGGAAAATACTTGTGGGTCATGAGGTTAAAATATAGAAGAAAGAATTAGGCATTGTAAAGATTGGCCAAGTGGATTTTCAGTGCACACTGGAGGTCCAGGTGGAGTCAAAGAGAAAGGCAAGCGGAACAGAAAGTAATCTGAGTAAGGGTTGTCTGCCAGTCAGTCATTGAGTGGCGAAATGATCAGACAGGTCTCAATGGAAGAAACATAGAAAGCCAAGAAGTACATATAAACATTCAACATCTTTAGAAATTGCAGAAATGTTAATTGAAACTACTTTGAGATCTCTGCATTTGTTTCCATCAGATGCTAGATGAAGAATCTCAGATGACATTTATGGTAGTCCCCAATCTGATCATAGGACATGACCAGTTCAGACACCCTCTGCACTATTTCTAGGAGTCTTAGTTGGGGTCATCCTTTGTAGCTGGATCCTAACATTTCCCATTCCAACCTTGTGAGTGTGTATTATTACAAAAAAAGGGCATGACCAAGCCCACATTCATATATGGAGGATAATTATCATGGTCTGTATCCACCTCTATTTTGTATTCTCACATCAAACCTTTAGTCCGTCCACTCGGTAGAAGGAACATTAGACAGGCTGAGTTTTGTAGGTTAGCAAACTGAAACAAAAGCTAGATTTGAGGCATCATGCTGTTTGCTTGTGAGCCATAAGATTTTAGGCAAGGGAACCCTCATGGCCTATTTCAGTTTACACCTCAGTCAGACCAAGAATATGTTGGAACCTCCTTCAGTAGGTTCTTGTGACTATTGAACACTCAGAAATTATAGCTATTGTTGTTTGTCTTTGTTAGGGTTACTACTGCTTTATTAAAACACCATGACCAAAAGCAACTTAGGAAGGAAAGGGGTTGTTTGCCTTCTAATTCTGTATCATCCTTAAAGGAAGTAAGAGAAGGAACTCAAATAGGGCAGGATCTAGGAGCAAAGGCCATGGAGTGGTGCTGCTTATTGGCTTGCTCCTCACTGCTTGCTCAGCCTGTTTTCTTACATCACCCAGGACCACCAGCCCCAGAGTAGCTCCATTAAGAAAACATCCTGCAGGCTTGTCTACATCCTAATCTTATAAAACTGTTTTCTCAGCTGAGGTTCTCTCCTGTCAGATGACTTTTGGGTCAAGCTGTCATAAAAAACAAGCATACTATCTGTATAATGGGTTCAAATTTTAAGTCATGACCTTGAGCTTATGAAACTGTAGTGTCATATTTCTTTAAATTTTTGATGTTAATTTTTATCTGGATTTGTTTTTGTCTTGCTGTTGTCAAATTTTCAGGGTGATCATCATTCCTGGTCATTATGCAATTTCAGTTTGAAGTTCTGACGTGGTTAAGGCTCCGATGCCTTTGTTCATTTCTGGAGCTTGAGGACAGACCTGACATCAAGTTGAAGTCTTCTGGTCCACATGTACACATCGTCTTCCATCCTTAATCTTTAGGGATCTCTAGTTTAAAATCCCTCACAGTGTGTCTTTCTTGTACTCACCCTTTCTTGTCAATTAGCTAAGCTGTACTATGGTCACAAGTAATACCCAGACTCACAGTGGTTTGTAAGAGCAGAGAATTATTTCTCTACTCTGCATGAATATTCAGTGAAAGTCAGGAACTCTTCTGCTCAAAGTCAATCTTTATTCCCGATATGCTGGAAGCTACCTAAGACCTAGGCAACCACCTATTAGAAGGGGAAATTATGGTAGTGGCACATAATGAATCTCAAGGTTCATAGCAGAAAGTATTTATGTCACTTTGGGAGCACATTTCATTGATGAGAAGAAGTCACCTGGCCAAATCCAATTTTAATGGGATGGAGTAGCAATGGTAATTCTTCTTTTTTTTTTGGCAAGGTTTCACCCTACTGGCTCCCTGTATAGGTCAAATTGGTTCCAATCACACAAAGATGCTCCTGACTCTGCCTCCCAGTGCTGGGATTAAAGACATGTACTGTTGTGGCAGGCACAGAAATATTTCTTTGAAATAATATTAGCTGTCACAGGCATCCCTTTGCCTTGTGGTGCATGCATATCTTGTTCCTTCTATCTCGAACCAAATCCTCAGGATTACAAGCATGATCCATGATATTCAGCTCCCTTTAATAATATTATGTTTTAAGATGGCTTTCGTTATAAAAGTATTCATTATTAAAACATTTGATGTGGGATTCCCCCTCTGTATGCTGTGAACACCATTGGTTAATAAAGAAACTGTCTTAGGCCTGTAATATGGTAGAGTAGAGAAGAGCTAGATGGGGAAAACTAATTTGAATGCTGGAAGAAAGGAAGCAGAGTCAGGAGAAGCCATGGAGCCACCATTAGAGATAAACATGCTAGAGCCTCACAGTAAAATATAAAATACAGGAAATGGGTTAATTCTAGATGTAAGAGATAGCTAGCAATATGTGTAAGTGATTGGCCAGGAAATGGTTTAATTAATATAGGTTCTGTGTGGTTATTTCAGGAGTTTGGGTGGCCAGGAAACAAACAAGCGGCCTCCTACAACAAACATTTCTATATCTACTATGCAAAGCAATGTCTGTTTTTTGAAACTCAAAATGAACCGTGATTTTTTTCTTAGTACATGATAATAACTGATTTGGATGTCTATGTCCTAGAGAAGAATCACTCTTGACTTACCTCCCTTTCTTGGCATGGTCCCTGTTATGTAAAAGAGGAAATATCTTTCATACATATTTAGCTAACATTCAGTGGCTGCGCCCTTAGCCACGAGCGGTTTTGGTATGATTAAAATTAAATGAGACTCTCACTGTGGTCTCACCGATACTCAAATGTTGAGGATCCTGCTCCCACAACATGCCATAACATGTGTTTAAATGAGTAAGTGGCATATCTGATTAGGCTGGCAATTTCTCCTTAGAGAAACACGGTCTGAATTGCTTTGCAAACTTGAGATGCAGTGACTGTGCTTTGGATAAGAACATCCATTTTTCATTTGCTTGTCACTTGATACCAAAGCAACAGTTTCTTCTTTCTTTTATACAGAAACTGCCAGTTTGCTTTATTTCATATGTACTTAATTTTTTAACCTCAAATGAGGAAAATATGTAACAGAAAACCTCATACGTAACCAAGCTGAAACAAAAAAGACAATTACTTTTCCCTCATGAAATGTTCTATTTCCTTGGTTTGCTGTTTCATTAATTTTCAAACTTCATTTTATGCTGATCTAGATTTTAGTAGTTTTCCCTGAATGCAACTTGAAAATAAAGATGCTTGATTAGTTTGAGAATGTGTAGTCTAGCTCTGCAGTGTGAGAGACACTTTCCTATGAGCTGGGTAATGGTGGAAGAGAGTTGAGGTCTCTCTGTTACACAGGTTTGATTTTTAAAGCTGGAAATAGAAAATTAAAACTGGAAAAATAAATAAAAATTAAATATATTAATTATGACACAGGAAGCTGGAAGATAGAAAATGATTGGGAAGAAAATAATTTTGAGGGAGGCCCCTCTGAAACCTCTGGTCTGATATCTTATTAAGGGGAAGATGAAATAGTAAGGGAATATTTTCAGAGATGCTCAGCCACCCACAGCCAACATTAGGCACAAATGCCCAAGAAATGAACTGCTTTGATGTTTTGCAAGATTGGAAAGGAAGTCACTGTGGTGCAGACATAACAAATAAAGGAGAAACAGATCAAAAATGAGAAAAAGTAGTTACGGTCTCTCAGACATTTCCTTTTCTTTTTTTCTTTCTTTCATTTTTAATTTGTTTTATCAAGACAGGCTTTCTCTGTATAACTATTTAGGGTCTGTACTAGGTCTCATTCTATAGAGCAGGCTGGCCTCAAACTCACAGAGATCCACCTGCCTCTGCCTCCCCCAAGGGATAGAATTAAAGGTGGGCACCATTAATTCTACCTGGTCAGTCTTTCAGGACTATTATAAGGTGTAGGAGGAAGGCCCGCTTGTTGTTTCTGCTGTCCAGTTCCTGGCCACCCTGCTAGTTTAACCCCAAAATAACCGCACAGAAACTGTATTCAATAAATCACTGCTTGGCCTATTAGCTCTAGTATCTTATTGGCTAACTCTTACATTTTTTTTAATTTTTTTCATTCAAAAATTTACACTTCCTCCCCTCTTCCCATTCCCCTCCCCTCCCCCACTCTCCCTCCTCCCTGCCCCTCCCTCCTTAAGAGAGGGCAGGAAACACTGCCCTGTGGGAAGTCCAATGAGAAGCCATTGAGAAAGGCACTGGGACTTGTTTCTAATGCACATACTGGCTTTTTGGGACCCTAGTCTATTTTGATGCAAAGCTTCCTAGGCCTGGATATAGCAGGGAGGGGCTTGGACTAACTCTTACATCTTAATTTAATCTATTTCTATTAATCTGTGTATCACCATGTGGCAGTGACTTACCGGATAAAATTCCCAATGTCTGTCTCTGGAGGCTCCATGGCATCACCCTGGCTCTGCCCTTCTTCCTCCCAGCATTCAGTCTAGTCCTCTCCACTTACCTATGTTCTGCCCTATCAGACCAAGGCAGTTTCTTTAATTATTAAGCAATACAAGCAACACATAGACAGAAGGACCTCCCACACCAATAAGGTGCTTTATACTTTACTATTAGCAGGGAGTGCTTCCCTTAGAAGATAACCTTCACAGGCATAATATAACCCAATATGTACTTTAGGAAGACTGGATCAGTTGCTGAGTGTAGAACACAATGTGAGTTTAGAATGTGAGGCTGGCTGGCAAGGACATTAGAAGAGAGAGTGGAAGGGGGTGCTGGAACATCTAAACAGATTCCTGCCAAGGCCCATCTGATGGAACCTCTCCTGACAGGAATGGCAACATCTATGCTTTATGTTCAGGCCTTTGCTTTTCTCCTTGGCCTTTTAATAGGTTCACAGTTTGTGGTCCCCTTACTTCCTTATCTCCCTCTGTCTGCTTCCCCAGGTCCCTATTCATTATGTTTCTACAAAGTAGAGCTCATTCCTCACATCCTTTGCAGAGGAATGTTCTGTATTCTCCTTGTTCTGGTGAGCATTGCATAGCCACTGAACTTTAACGTACCAATCCTGTTGTCCAGATGGGTGACAGTATTTATGGCAGGTGTGCAGTTTCCCAGAAGTTGCTCAATATTCAAGAGTACATCTGTGATTTAGTAATTTTAGACCACAAGCAGAAACTTTGTATGTTTGTCACCTTTTGAAGTAGTCATTTTAGCAACTTAAATTACAACTGATGAGAAAACCAACTTCATTTATATGAATATCCCATCAATCAAGAAAGCTAAACACTAAGTGTTTTCCATCAAGCTGTTGGAGGCTGGGAGCTGGGAGCATTAAGATGGTCAGAAGGTTGCATTGTCTTCCACATAACTTCCTGTCCTTATCACACATGCCTCAACTAATTTCTGGAATATACCTTTGGTTGTCAGGCATTAATCTTTCTGATGCATAATACTTGGTGGATTTGATTCAGCCAATAACTTAAGTATGAAAATATTATCAAAATCTAGTGATGCATATGTGCCATATAATCTAAGTTTTAATCTGAGTATATTGGCCAACCATTTTGATGGAGGTCATGCATAGAACTACTTATGAAAAATAAAAAGTCCTCTGTGCTTGGTGGATAAGGGATTCCCCATTTGTAGAAGGCATTGGGTGACATTTATGTTTCTTTTCCTTAAAAGTGTTGTCTATCATTGCTATTTGCCGTGCTTTATAGACACATGTGTTCATAACAATGATGAGATTGTTATTTAAACTAAAAAGAGTCACAAATAAGAAGAAAGCTGACATGTTCCAAGCTGATGCTGTCTCTGACTAAGCTTGATTTTATTAAATTATCAGAAGCAAGGTTTGTGACACCATGCCTCAATAGACAACAAGGAAAACACAAAATTCAGGTTCACTGTGTGGAAGATGTTATCTTAGTTACTTTTCTATCACTTTGAAAAACACCATGACCAAGGCAATTCATAAAGGAAAGAATTTAATTGGCCTTACCATAGATTTAGTGTTTATGATGGCGGAGCAAAGGCATGGTAGCAGGAACAGTTAAAATTACACTTCTTGATCCTCAAGAAAGGGAATCCATTGGGAATGGTGTAAGTGTTTTTGAAACTCAAAAGCCCATTCCCAGTGATACACCTCCTTCAATTAGACCACACCTCCTAATCCTTTCCAAACACTTCCAACAATGTAGGGTCTAAATATGTAAAATAGAAGCCTATAGAGACAATTCTTATTCAAGCCATCACGGATGTTTTGTGTCTAGAATTTATGATAACATTTGGATGATCAAATGGTTGAAATAAGTTTTTAATATATCAACTTTTTTTTTTACCTGTATCATATTATCTTCCAGGCATGAAACAGCTATATTCATCTTAGCACTGAAATCTTATATTCAGGCATTCATCTCATCTACTCTAGGAACCACTACCTTGGGTTGAAATTCTGCCTTGGCTAATTTTCTGCATGCTTAACTCTCAGCATTCCATATCATAGTTGGCTTACATATTCCTCGGACAAACCTTAGGTCTAGAGAGAAAGCCAGTCTGCAACCGAAGAAGTAAAATTTAATACAGACTGGGAAACTGGATAATTGTCGACTTTATCCTGTATTAAAGAAATAGTTTCCCATTTTTTACAGCAATTAATACATTAGAACATTCTGGATACTGATAGAGTGCTCTGAGTCAATAAACTTCTATCAGCCATTATTTCTAATTCAGTCTGTGTTTGGCAGAAAACAATCTTAAAAGAGCATTATTGCTAGTGACTATCAATGTGCAGGTTCTTTAAAGAAGGAAGTAATGAACCAGGATAGCCTAGAATTGTGTTGTGTCCACACCAGCTCTAAAAGTGTAGAGATCCAAGCAAGAAAGCCATTCTTTCTCATATTATATGTCCATTGACAGCAGACAAGGAATGTCTTAATCATTACATTCAATAGGGACTCAGACTGAGTGAGAAACAACTGTTTTCCACAAGGAAAAATGAGAATTCCAAAGAACAACTGTAAAGTCCTTGCCCTAAAATGATGCACTGTTGTATGACAAAATTTTTTCCTGGAGAGACGCAACACACAAATCTGCCCACTCCAGGTCGGGAACTCAATCACAAACCAAGTATGGATGCCACCAAAGTCCAACTGTGGTGAACTAATGAGTTTTATTGGGGTTACTTACAGGAATATGGGTGAGGAGTTACAGGAATAGAAATGACTCCAAGACAGCTACATCATCAAAGAACACCCCAGCAGCATAGGTAACAGCTTACAAATGCTGGGAACCTGAAACGCATTGCTCAGCGCTTGCAAGGCAGCCCAACAGGTTGGAGCAGGTTCTTTCCATGTGCCTCAGTTGGTCTAAACCTCTTCCAGGCAGCTTGGCTGATTTCTGCTTCTTGCAGGCAGTTGTTCTGATCTCAGGATCTCCTTTGCCATTGTGCTTGTCTGAGAACGACTGTCAACTGTCTTACTTATTCTAGGCGTGAGTGTTCTAGCAAATATAGTCAGCCTCGGGGGCTTCCTGAAACTGTTTGGAGTTGATTAGTATCTGCCGAAAGGAGCTTTCCTGCAGGATGGAAAGTTTCAATTTCAAGGAAAACTGCTACACAGCAAGCACTCACTCTTATCAGAAAGAGGTAGTCTCCTAACCTCAAAGGGTGAACACTGGGAAGAGTACTTGTTGAAGTTCAGCCTCAGCACATGGAAGTCTACATTTTCTAAGGCCCAGAACATGAACTATGCTGACAACCCACAACAGTTCACCTGCTGGATGGAGGCTTTCTGTGAGTTGCTACAGTGAGTCTCAGAGCAACTCAGCCTGAGGAAACTGCCCTCCTGTGAAGTGTAAATCAAAAGGCTTTTGACTCAAAGAAGAAAAGCAATGAACATTGCTTGCACTAGACTTTTGCTACTTAAGCAAGGCAAACTGGTGCTTGTATCCTAATCTTACTGGCAGGAGCATCATCATACCTTGGTGAGAGGACTCCTTTGGCGTGCATCCCAAGACTGGTGGAAAGAGCATACAAAATTCCCTTTGTGACAATTGACTTTGTCTGGCATCTTTAGACTTCCACTGCACTGGGAAGTATTTTCATAATAGTAAATAAAAACCAATTAATAATTATTAATGTGAAAGGTGAAGCAGATTCAAAGAAAACTTATAAATCATGCCTTTGGCTCAGGGCTGGAGGGAATTCTTTTGGATCCTCCCAAACATTGTCTTAACTCCTTGGACGTTAACCATCCTCTCAACTACACACTCTGATAGTCAGTCATCATACACTCTTCAGGAAGTAAGCGTGTGTTCTTTGCTACTTAAGATCATCAAGAACTAGGTGAAGCCATTTTAATCCTGTCTTTGTTGAACTAAATTTTAAGAGCAATTTATATATAGTAAAGTGAAAGTATTAAGTTTACTATTCCAGGTGGTGGGTTTATAAAACACCAACAGTGAGAGGATGAGCGTACATATCACCCTCAAGAGTGTCATAGGGCTGATCCATTTTCTTTTCATAAAGTTGAGACTTTTCATTGGTTCATTCTCCTGAAGTATGTAGCATAATTCAGTGTATCTATCAATGAGCAATGATGAACTTCGGGGTAAATCACATGCCCATCTCAACCTGCTTTCATTCCTGCACATGGGACCTTTGGACTTCTTTTGTAGTTATTTGGAAATAGATAACAAATGATTGTAGGTTATGGTTCCTCCATTGTTCCCTACTTTAGCCAAATTCATCTCCTAGTTGCTTATTGTTTTACAGCTCCACCTCTTCTCCCACCTGTCCCTTAGCCTCTAACTGCTACTATGCCGTTTTCTTGTGTGAGATCAATGTTTTAGGTTCAACACAAGAGTGAAAACGTGTAGTGTTTGTTATTCTGTGCCTGACTTATCTCAGTTAACCTGATCTTGTCCAGCTCCAAAAGTGAGAGGATTGCTCTCAATTTTATGCCTGAATGATCTCCGTCAACAAGATACTTTCACCACTGCTAAGCGTATTGCAGTAAACGTGAGAATAACTGTCTCTTCAACATACTAACTTCAATGCCTTTGCATATACCTATTCATAGGACCGACACCAGTTATAGAGTTCAGTTTTCAGCTGACCGAAGAACCTCCTCCACATTGTCCCCTACAAATGGCTGTCAGGAAGGTCTCAATTTGGAATCCCTGTCTCTAGCCCCTCCCTTTAACTATCTTTGTGTAGTAAATGCTCTACTTTCTGTCACTATAGAATTTTATTTTCTACAATTTTATATGAAAAGATTCTCAGAGCAAGCTTCCTGGTGAGCCGTATTCCTTTCACTCAGAATAACTATTTTGAGACTCATTTACATTGCAGTGTGCCAAGAGTTGATTGCTTTCTACTGTTGAATAGTCTTCTGTTGGATATGTCATAATTTGCTATCCATTCACCTGTTACAAACATACTTTTTTCTTTACATTACAAACAAATCTCCAGTATGTGCTTGTATATGTCTCTACATAAAGATAATTTTCGTTTTTCATGGGTAAAGGCTTAAAGTGAAATCACTAAGTCATGTGTATTTACATTCTCTTCAAAAATACAGAATTCTTCTCTAAAGTACCATCCCATAGCCTTTTCTCAAAATATAAAGAGACCCAAACCTGCGTTTTCTCTCCCAGAAGCCAATACCATTTCTCTTCTCAAGGTTACACATGTGTAAGGATATTTTCAGGTGGTTTTGATTGGCATTTCCACCCTGACTAATTATGGTGAACAAATCAAGAGGCTTCCTTGCCATTCCTATATCAACTGATGGCAAATGTCTCTTCAAATCTCTTACTCATTTTTTCACTTCAGCTGTTTTTCTAGTGGAGAATTTGCCTTCAGTTATAATATTTTACTCTTTAGACAAGTATAATCTTCTAGGAAGACACTGAAAACTGTTTGAAGATAAAGTTAAACTGTCAAAGAGGTGCTGTACCACATCACTCTACCATTTCCAAAAACACAGACACACATTTGTGACAAGACTACAAAACTTTCCTGCCTACACACGGGCCTCAAATCCAGGAAATTAACATTGACTCACGGTGCCCACTCGTTTCTAGCATCCAGACATGAGAAAGGGTTGCCTGCTATTTGAATGCCTTATTAAGTACACATAGTTGGTACAAAATCACAAAGCATTTGGTACATCTCTTTGTTTCTTTTATTTTTCAATACTCTCTCTCTCTCTCGCTCTCTGTGTGTGTGTGTGTGTGTGTGTGTGTGTTTATGACCTTAAGATATCAGTTAGAATGTCCTTCAAATTAGGTTCAAGTTTGGGTTATAATTTTAATAGGCGTATCACAGGTGCAATACCTAATTTTAAATCAATACGTGTTGTTTTTACTATAAAATAAAAAAAAACTTTTTTTAGGTTTGCTAAACTTACATATCACATTTAAGGTATGCATTGGGTATGAATTCTGTATATAAAGTGTTACCACACTTAAAACATGGAAATACCTTCAACTGTTCCGGAAGTTTTCAGGAATACTTTGCTATCTCAACCTCAAAACTTTCTATTCTATCTTCATAAGGAGAAATAATACTATTTTCTTTCTGTCTGGACTAGCTTATATTTTCTAATACTTTGCATGTACTATTTTTTTTAATTTGGCTTCTTTCATTTGGCATAATTATCTTGAGATTCCTTTGTGTTATACCATTGATCAATATTTAGTCATTTTCACTCTTCGAGAGAATTCTATTCCATGATGAATCACAGCTGCTGGAACCTGATGATGGACATCTGAGTTGCTTCCAGGTTTGACTATTCAGTGAAACTCTGTGACTACTCATGCACAAATCTTTGTGTGGACATATGCTCTTTCTTCCTCTTGGGAAAATACCTTGGCATGAAATAACTAGATCATATGGTAAGCATGTATGCAACAACATGAAATTGCCAAATATTTGCATGAAGTAGTCAAGCCATTTAACTCTATCAGCCCCAGGTGAGCGATTCATTATATTCCCTTTCTTACCAGTACTTGGCAGTGACTGACTTTTGAGTTTCAGCCATTCTAAGGGATACAGTAATATCTCATCATAGTTTGAGTTTGCTTCCTTAATTTAATAATGGCAAGAAACTTCTTATGGGTTTGTGAGTGGTCTTCAAATCACTCAAAACTTGTTTTGTTTTGTTTTTGTTTATTTTGTTGGGTTTTCGGTTGGGTTTTGTTTGTTTGTTTGCAAATTTAACACTCCTTTCAAATCACACATTGTAACTCTGTCAAATTTCTCATCTCTAGCTCTCTCTCTCACTTTTTTATGTTCATCCTTTTTTATGCAGTTAGTTAAGTATCGTTTTATTGTTTCCAGTGCAGGACAGACTGGAGTCTGTGAAATGACAGACAGCCGAGTGTTGTACCTGCTTTCTGGAGTTCTCCAAAGTTACAGTTACTCACACAGAGAAAGACTGCTTTCCCACAAAGAACTCTTTGTGGACTGTTAGGATCTATCCTTCTTGAGTGTTGCTTTACTAGAGGAGGCTGAGCTTATTAACTAGGAATTGTCTCAAACAGAAAAGTAAAGCAAATGTAGTTATATGTGGGTGTATGTGCTATGTTAACTTATGTGTCTGCACCCGGCACCCCAGCTAGTTATACTATTTTCAGTAGGTTTGTATGTGGAGCTCCAGTGGATGTGGTTACTGGGAATGTGGGAGTGGCTCAAGGTATTATAATGCTGTCTAACTTTCTGTCTACTATCTACTTCCTGACTTGAGTTCATTGAGACCAGCCACCACATGTTCCTATCACCATGGGTTTCCCATCCTTGTGAACTGTATCATTTCCTAGCATACACTGTTGTGTTACAAAGCTTCTTCTGCAGAGAAACGAAACACATGTCTACACACCCTAAATAGTGATCCCACAACAAACCAATGTTTCAATACCACGGAAGTCCAACTTTGTTACTCAGTGGGTTTTATTGGGGTTACTTACAGGAATATGGGTGAGGAGCTGCTTCTCTATGGCCCACCCCAGCGTGAGTGACAGCTCACAAATGTTGGGAAGTAGAGCACACTGCACAGCCTGCAGGAAGCTCAACAGGTTAGAGAGTGTCCTCTCCAGACGCCTCAGTTATTGTAAACCTCTTCTGGCAGCTCGACTTATTTCTGCTTCTTCCTGGCATCCGATTTTACCCCCTAAGATTCTTTGCAGTTCAGTGTGTATGCGTTTTCTTGATAGCTCAACCTCAGTTCATTCGAAGGGGACTCTGGCTTTTATTACTTACTCTGATAGGGAGGGACCTAGTGAGTCTGGTCAGTTTCAGCATCTTCCTGAGGCTATTTTTTAATTGTTTATCTTTTGTTTAAGGCGCTTCCTGCATGATGGAATGTTTAAATCTTGGAAGAAACTGTTACACGACATAAGCCAAATTAAGAATTTATTGCATTAAATTTCTTCTTGTCATTTAATTGATCCAAAAGTCAGGGAAACATAATTAATACACTTGCCTTGGGCCTTGCGGATTTTCTTTCTCAGTGGACATTTCTGAGTCAGGAATTTTTTTTTATTTCCTCAACCTTCAGTTTCATGATAGATTCTAGAAAGTGTGGGAATTAAATATTTAGTAAGTGGTTTATATAACTTGAAATGCAAATGATAGATAACATGATGCATATGAACGGACCTGTTTCCTCTGTAGGCCATCACACAGCTGGACCATGAGATCCTGCTGTCACTTGTAAGTGACTTGAGACATGGGACTGAACTCCAGTCAGATGAGTGTCAGTAAACCCCTTAGAGGACACTTTTACTTCCTCTCACTGGCACCCACCCACGTGCTGTCCTGTCCCCACACGCTTTCCTGTCACCAGAATGGATGATCTTGCTGCAGATGCTGAAGATGGTGGCTCCTCATCTTGGAATGATATTGGTTACCTGATTCATCTTCTGGACTAGAAACACACCTGAGTCAGGAACTGCGATTTGGTTGGCTTTGTGATTAGTTTTCACTGTCGTAAGCCCCTGGAATTTGAGGCTTTCCCTTCCACAATAGCTAGTATTAGATTAACAAATACAGGAATCCTTATACTCAGAAATATCTTGATAACAAAATTTCTTGATTTTTCTGATGGCACTTTTTTTTTTTTGGACTTCAGGCTTCAAGCCCTTGATGGAATGCTGAAGTCCTCTGAGACAGCAGTGGTTGGAGTTTAATTGAAAGGCGTAAGTACTGTGCAATAGTCCTTTTAATCAAGATGTTAAAGGGAAACTTTATTAAACTTTGATTGAATATATAAAATTAAGATGTAATACACCTTAAATATACTAGCTCAAATTATAAAATATTAAATTAAAATTATTATATTAAATTAAGCACAGATTAAACTAGATTGAAAAAATGCTTTTGGAAAAAAAATCTCAAATACACCAGAGAAATTATTAACCATTTTATTTAAAAGTGAAAATCTAGGAAGTATCCAGAGGAGGAAAGAACTGTGGAAGATGACCCAGCCTCACTAGATTTAAAAATGTTGCTCCATGAGGCAAAGGACATCATCAAAAGACAAAATGAAATTTGTTTCTTATTAAAGAGAATGAAAGAAAGTGCAGAATTGTATTCTGCTCCCCCAGATCCCCCAGACCACGGGGCAGTATTCCTACTAATTTGAGTGTACATTCCTTCATGCGGAGCTCTTCTCTTTTCATGGAGATACCAACTCCAGGAACGAGACTACACCATTTGTGCTTGGTTTTACTTCTGAGAGGCTGCCTCTCGTGGATCCTGACATTTAGATGGACCTGGAGACTTCACAGGGGGAGAGAATAAAGACAGAAGTGACAGAATTACTCAAGACAATAACAAAAGGAAGACAGAAGGACAGAATGAATTTACTGACGGCAAACATCATATGATTCCATTTTTTCTATTCAATGCTAAAGGTGTAAAATATAAATATATTTAACTTTTTAAATATCCTTGTTAAACCACTTAAGTATATGTTACCACATGCAGTTTGTTTAGTGGTCTTATAGTAAAACTATTATTTTCCCATTATAAGTAGGGAAGTTGTATATCAGAGAGACAAAACCTTTGCCAGACAAACCAGGAAGTGATGCAATCAGCCTCTATCATAATCCAAAAATCCTGTCTCCCCACTAAGGAAACATTGCATGTGTGTGACTGTGTGTGTACGTGTGTGTGGTGTGTGCATGTGCATGTATGTGCACATGTATATTTTGTTTTAGTGTGCTAAACTACAGTGATCTATATTTATGGCTGAATTATAGCCATAAAAATAGACAGCTTCCTCAGAGGACAAATCCCTATTCATATTCACTAGGAATTAAAGAACAGATTATAATAATAATAAATAATAATTATAGCAGTTACCATGCATTAAGCACTTAATGGTGTGAGACACAATGATAAATACATTGCCTGAAATAATCTGTTTGATCATCTGAACAACTTACAAAATCAGCACAAGCAGTATGTGCTTGTTCCAGGTCAGATGCTTAAAACTTAGAGGGTGCAAGGAAGACATCCGAGGCCAAAGCTGTCAGTAGCAAGACTGGACTCAAGTTCCCTGCATCCTGTACCCTTCTCCTGAGTGAAAGACTCCTGCACCTCCATCCTCTCGAGTTAAACGCAAGCCATAAACATGATAGGGATATTTAGAAGGAAACAGGTAGGAGGATGAGAAAAGTAGATTTCTACTCTAAGCCTGCACAATGGCTCCTTTCTGGGTCTCCGAGCCTGTACGTACCATTAGGCTGATAGTCACGTGGGGATGTTCTGAGGCAACTCTAAGGTTTTGTCTCAATACCAAGTAAGCAGCGAAAGTTTGTCTGAAAGATAGTATAAACGCCAGACAAGTGAATAAAGTCTGATGTATTTAGTTCACTGACTTGTTTGATGGTACTGGGGCAGTACCTGTAGCTTTGCACATGCTGGGCAGGGACTCTTCTACTGAGCAACATGCTCGGAAATAAACTAATATCTACCACTGGGCTACATCAGGAATACATTGATATCCTTTGTTCTTCAGCCCACACAATCAGACTTGAGTCCTTTCCAGTGTACCAAAGACAGCCAATGACAATATTCAACCCCAACAATATCTCTTAGTCCTCTTTGTTTTGTTGTGCTTTTTTTTTTACATTTTAAACTATCTTTTCTCATTTTATATCCCAATCCTAGTTCCCTGTTTCTTTCTTTCTCAGTTCCCCCCACATTCTACCTCCCCAAAACCTCCCATCTGCTCCTCAGAAAGGGTAAGGCTTCTCATGAGGAGTCAACGATGTCTAACACATCACTCTGAGGTAGGACCAAGGTCCTCATCCCCTCTTTCTAGGTTTAGCAAGGTATCCCTCCTAAGAGAATGGGCTCCCAAAAGCCACTTCAAGCACTAGCAATAAATCCTGGTCCCATTGCCAATGGCCCCACAGACTACCCCAGTCATACAACTGTTCCCCACATTCAGAGAACCTATGCAGGTTCCCCGGTGTCACTTCAGAATCAGTGAGCTATCACTAACTCAGGTTAGATGTTTCTGGAGGTATCCTCATTAGGGTCATGTTCCCTTTGTTCATATTTTCTCTCCTCCCTCTTTTCGACTAGACTTGGGTAGCTCAGACAGGTGATAGCTGTGGATCTCTGCATCTGCTTCCATCAGTTTTGGGTGAAGTTTCTGTGATGACAGTTTAAGGTAGTCATCACTCTGATCACAGGGGAAGGCCGGTTCCGGCACCCTCTTCTCTATTGCTTAGGGTCTTAGCTGGGGTCGTCCTTGTGGATTCCTGGGAATTTCCCTAGTACCAGGTTTCTTCCTAGCCCAACAATGGCTTCCTCAATCAAGATATGTCTTTCCTTGTTCTCCCTCTCTGTCCTTCCCACATCTCAGTCATCCTGTTTCCTCATGTTCTCCTCACATTTTTTCTCCCCTCCCCCTCTCCTTCTGCCCACCCCCAATGCTCTGAATTTTCTCAGGAGTTCTTGTCTATTTCCCTTTCCCAGGGAAATCTGTGTATGTCTCTTTTAAGGTTCTACTTGTTACCTAACTTCTCTGGGGTCATGGACTATAGGCTGCTTATCCTTTGCTTTACATCTAATAAACACTTATGAGTGAGTATATACTGTTTGTTTTTCTGGGTCTGAGTTAACTCACTCAGCATGGTCTTTTTTCTAGTTCCATCCCCAGCTCTAGGCCTGAGAGAGCTCCTGACTTGAAAGCATGAGACACCCTAGGTTGATATCCAGACATCTGGCCTCCACACACATGACAACATGAGCGTGTGCACACACATGCACACACGCACAAGAACATACCCTCTTGAGGTGATTAGTTGCAAAATTGATGAGTTATTTAGTAACTGTTCATTTTCTTACTCTAAAATGATTAAACTTAGCTCCTCCCACCACCATGCTTAATGTATAGAGCCCACCAAATACTTCTCCTCCTGTCTACCTCAGTTAATATTATGAAATCTAGAGATGAAATGATGGTTCAGTGGGTGAAAAAAGCACTAACCCTGAAAGAATGAAAACCAGAGTTTGGATCTCCACAAGCCACAAAGATGCCAGGCAGGCATGGTGGCTGCCTGTGATCCTAGCAGTCCGCTCTGGAAGCTGCCAGGGAAGCTGACTGGTTAGGCTAACTTGAATCGATGAGCTCCATGTTTAGTGAGAGACTCTGCCTGAATAAACAAAATGAAGAGCAATTGGGGAAGACAGTGGCATTAACTTCAGGTCTCCACAGTAGCATACATACACACACTTGCAAACACACATATACACATGCATACAGGCACATCACACACATATACCCTTATTATATGCAAAATGCATGCAGTCTCAATAACAAACCTCATGTTCCTTCCCAGTTTTTCCAGCATGTCTGCCATATAACGCAGCTTCAAGTATTTATTGAAGGATTTAGTCAACTAAAGAGTAATCAAATACCATATTTATAATCAATATGTAATGCTACAAAAAGTAAAGTCTAAGAGGAGTGAAGACTCTGACTTCTATTTCAAGAAGCATTAAACCTTCCAACACAGCATTATAGAAAAGTACAACTACACAGAACAGCATTCAAATTCATGTAAGAATCGTAATACAAAGATAATTTCCCACAATCTAACAATCTGTCATTGCCCTCTGAGAAAGTCCGTCTGTAGAGCACATACTTCACTTATGTTCACCAACAGCATTCAATAGGTGTTTGTTGAGACAGCTTGTAACTTACAAAGTTTGAATTTTGCATGCAAATGAATGGAAATAGAAAACACTATCCTGAGTGAGATANNNNATGAATGGAAATAGAAAACACTATCCTGAGTGAGATAACCCAGACCCAAAAATATGCATATGGTATGTACTCACTTATTAGTTGATTCTAGCCATAAACAAAGGACATTGAGCCTATAGTTTGCAATTCTAGAGAAGGTAAGTAATAAGGTGAACCCAAAGAAAAACATATATAGATCTTCCTGGAAATGGAAGCAGATAAGATCGCCAGGCAAAAGTTGGGAGCATGGGGGTGGGGCTAGGATGGGGGTTAGGGGGAGAGAGAAGGGAGAAGGGGAGGTTTGGGGAAAGCTTGGGGAAGTGGGATGGTTGAGATGAAGGAAGGACGAATATGGGAGCAGGGAAGAAGATATCTTAATTAAGGGAAGCATTGTGGGGTTGGCAAGAGGCTTGACTCTAGAGGGGATCCCAGGTGTCCATGGAGATGTCCCCAGCTAGGACCCTGGGCAGTGGAGGAGAGGGTGCCTGAATTGGTCTTGTGGGCATCAGTCTGACTACTGATAGAACTTATAGTGGTATCTTGGATCGTCCGGCAACGGATGGAGATAGAAACAGAGACCCACATCGGAGCACTGGACTGAGCTCCCAAGGTCCAGTTGAAGAGCAGACGGAGGGAAAATATGAGCAAGGAAGTCAGGACCACCAGTGGTTGGGTCACCACTGAGACAGTGTGCCTGATCTAATGGGAGCTCACCAAATCCATCTGGACTGGAACTGAACAAGCGTGGGATCAAACTGGAGCCTATGAAAGTGGCTGACAATTGAGGCAGACTGAGAAGTCAATGTTAATGGCACTGGGATTTGTCTCTACTGCATCTACTGGCTTCTTGGGATCCTAGTCTGTTTGGATGCTCACCTTCCTAAGCCTGGATGGAAGGGGGAGGGCCTTGGACTTTCCACAGGGCAGGGTACTCTGCCCTCTCTAAGGACTGGAGGGGGAGGAAGGAGGGAGAGTCGGGAGTGGGAGGGAAGTGGGAGGAGGCCTCCTTCACCTTTAAAACTTACCATAAATTTATAAAGTAATAAAAAATTATTAAAAAGTTTTTCATAAATGAGCTGTGGGAACTTATACCTGGGAAATGACTCATGTGAAAATGTTGCCTATGTGAAGTTATTCATCTTAAGCTCTGAGTTTTAATTTTGTTCGTGTCTATAATGGAATAGAGTTTCACCTGGATAGAACCACTAGGGCCAAGTCTACAAAGTCCAGTTGCCTTCTTCCTGCATCTTGTTCTTCTGTCATTCACAGATATTTAAACAACTCGTTTGATCTGAACACAGAGACTGATTGTCAGTATACTTAACAGCTGATAGAGACCTAGGGTTGAGCAGCAAGAACTGAGGTGCCACCTGTAGGGCCTGGGAAGGTATATTTACCTAGATTTCAGCCTATGCAAAGTTGGATTGACCTTCATGGATGGAGGTCAGGCCCTTTGCATCATATCATTTAAATCTACCTCTTCACCTAATGCTTTCAGCTATGCTGTGGAATAGAGTCAAAGCGTTCATGTGTCATCAAAAAGAAAAAAAAGTGTCAAATTATTCTTGTACATTAGCTTTCTCAATGATGAATACTTCTTTTCATTAAAAAAATTAAAAATGAAGAAAAAGTTTAAAGTGTTTCTTCCATACGACTGCAATGACTTGAGCAACCAGTCAATAGCTCTTGGGTGTGTGTACAATGTAAAGCAACACCAGCCCGAGACCCAGCAGATGCGAAACAACCTGCAGAAAGAGAAGAGCAAGCTGTGCACTGGATTCTGTTCTAGTTAAATCTGAAAGTGGAACATCTACAGATAATACAGGTACGGAAGCTCATGAAATTTTAAGTAGCTCTTAACCATTCCTAATAAAACTTAGATGCGCATTGCTCAAATTGTCACCAGAAAACTTTCCAATTCAAACTATTAGTTATGCTGAAAAGATAAAGTTACTTTTTCACCACAACATTGTCAAGGGCAGGTCCTCAGTGTGGGGGAGTTTTCCTCATCCCTCTTCTTTTCCCTTACTTTTAGTGTGTGGGGTGTGTGTGTGTTGTGTAGATGTGGTGTATGTGTATGTGGTGTATGTGTGTATGTGGTGTATGTGTGTGTGTAGTGTGTGTGTGGTTATATGTGTGTGTATGTGTGTGTGGTATATGTGTGTGTGGTGTGCGTGATATGTGTGTATGTGGTGTATTGTGTGGTGTATGTGTGTGTGATGTATGTGTGTGTGGTGTATGTGTGTGTGTGGTGTATGTATGTGTGTGTAGTGTGTGTGTGGTTATATGTGTGTATGTGGTGTATTGTGTGGTGTATGTGTGTGTGATGTATGTGTGTGGTGTATGTGTGTGTGGTGTGTGTGGTTGTATGTGTGTGTATGGTATATGTGTGTGTATGTGTGTGTGGTGTATGTGTGTGGTGTATGTGTGTGTGTGGTGTATGTGTGTGTGGTATATGTGTGTGTGTGGTGTACGTGTGTGTGTGGTGTGTGTGTGGTTATATGTGTGTGTGGTATATGTGTGTGTAGTGTGTGTGTGATATGTGTGTGTATGTGGTGTGTGTGTGTGGTGTATGTGTGTGTGGTGTACGTGTGTGTGTACGTGTGTGTGGTATATGTGTGTGTGGTGTGTGTGTGTGATATGTGTGTGTATGTGGTTTAGTTCTAGTTTTTAGTGTCACTAAGTACTGTTTCACAACAGGGCAGAAATTTCACTAAGGGTGTTTTGCCCTGCTTTTCAATCCAGTAATGTTTGGCATGAAGCATTGTTTAAAAAGATACCAAAGACCCTTGTTGGTTATGACACGAAGGCATTTTTGCATTCCCTAAGAAATAGATGATAGGGGAAATTAGTCACCAGTTGATCATAACTTGGCAGAAAATTGCTAAGTATACAAAACTATATAAGGACAGAGAGGGGGAAAAGGCATATTAATAAAATGTCACAAAATACCACAGTTCATTAATCCAATGTGCTGGTGCCTACTGAATTAAATAAAAGGTTCCTTTCTTATACACATTCCTAAATTCACTAAATACAATGAATAATTGTTGAACGATTAATTTCAGTAAATCTAAGGATGCCTTACTTGATTCCACTGTGAAAAAGATATGAATTCAACTAAATTAATTATTATGAGCAGCTCTGAGCTTTATTTTAATTCTTGGATTTACGGAACTCAAAAATCTATTTGGCAACCTGTTTATGTGTTATGTATGTTGTAATTAAAGCTGTAAATGTATTCATGAGCACATTTATAAAAGTTACAATGGCGTGTTTAGAATCTTTGATTTTGTTAACCTTAAAGTTAGAAGAAGGAAGAAGAAATTTTGGAAAGTGTCATTTAGCATTTCATTTGCCTTTCCCTTCTGTTTTTCTGTGGGACGAGGCTTTTCTTAATGGCGGCATAGGGGTTCTGTTATTTCCCACACTTCCCATGGGTGGAAAGTTTGTCATCGCTTAAGTTTGAATGTCTTTTTCTTTGGCAAATCTATAATTCTGACACTGGAACTTCAGTTAAATGAAGCAATGCAGTCTGTGAAATATTCACATCTGATTGTATCAAAGCCATTTAAAAGTCGGCTTAACGGAAGATCCCGGTACTTGAACTGATTTTCACCTAAGTGATAACAAGGGAGCATCTATGGTACATGTGCATGATACGTACACTTGGGGGACTGCTGTTCTTTGTGCCTCCCTAGTATTTCCCATACTGAATCACCTGAAATAGAAGTTTTAAAACAATAAGTGTTCTTTAATAGATGTCTCAAACTACAAACTTTTTAAAAAAAACACATTAATTTGGAAAGGATTCTGAAATCAACCCCACTGATATTAATCTCATTTTAACATGTTGCAAAATTGAAAAATACCACAGATAATATTTTCCTTGAGAGGTAATATCTACTTTTCATAATTAATTTCTCACACATGCCTCAAAGGACCATCTTGTTCACAAAGATTATAATTGTAAGAATCTTGCTTGTAAATACAATATTTAAAAGACTTAAGCCATGCCTGTGTATCTTCCTGTGCAATTTAAAAATGCATATTCTTGCATATTAAAACCACAGTTTGATACTTTCTCACTTAACTAAAATATTTTTTATTTAAAACAGTATAAAATCATGCATTCAGAATATGAGGTTTCAATTTTCCATTTAAACTAAAATTTCCATTCAGAATCTAAGGATCATTTCAGAAACAGAAATCCAACCTTTCTTTGTATTTAATAGGAAAACTGCATTTTAGAGTTGATGGTACAACAAACAAAATTAGCCTCTTCCTTGTTGAAAACCTGATCTAGTTTAAACATTGTGTATGCACTTGGACTGAATAGAAAATTGTCATCGGCATAAACCTTTAACCTGCAAATATGAGAAAGCAAGCTGTCTGGGGTGATGGCATTGCAGTGTGTCTTTCATTAGAACCTCTGTTGGGTTGTGTTCAGATAAAAACCATTCTAAGAACTGAGGTATTTGTCAAATTTGAGCATCTTAGAAAAGCAGCCCTCTGACCTTTAGCTTTGGCTTATGGGGTAAGGAACACAACTGAAACTTAGAAAATAATGAATTACTAGTTCCAAAATTACA
>LOEQ01000192.1:430238-443322 GCA_001685075.1 Bramus lutescens | reverse complement strand
AAAGTTTGCTGTAGCTGTTTCAGTAGAGTAGCAAAGGTCATCTTCTTCTAAACTATACATTGCATAGCACGGGCACTGGCGTTTCCTTATAGGTTCCAAGACAGTACTTGTAATCTTTCACTCTGAGACAGTTAACATCTGAAATCTAAAGCAACACACAGGCACAGATTCCAGAAAGGAGTCTCTAGCATGCATGTGTTCTGCCTGAGGTCCCTGGAAATAACCAAATTCCCAAATATAGGATGGCTAGGATGACTTTGCCAGAAAGAAGGAAAGAAAGGAAGGAAGGAAGGACAGAAAGAAGGAAGGGAGGGAGGGAGGAAAGGAAAAAAGGAAGGAGGAAGAAAAAGAAAGACAGGAAGGAATTGGCTTAAAATTAATTTAATGTAGCTGAATCAATTTAGCCAAATACAGACCTATGGATCTTTTTTCTCTCCTTTGGATTATTCTAGATATTCTTTGAATGACTCTCTTTCTTTGTTTCCCTCTACCTCTTTTTCCATTCTAACAGATTTTCTTCCTAAAATTAAGAAAAAAAGCCCACATGCACATTTTGTTTTTCCATATCACTCCTCTTTCTACAAATTGTCAGTAGTGTCTCGATGCCAAAAGAAAGCTCAAATGCTTTAGTGACATTTAAAGTTCTCTGCCATCTGGCCTCATCTCACCGCTAGCTGTTGCCTGGCTCTTGGTATGTCTGAAGATAAATCTTCATCAACATGACCTAATCACTGTTGCCCCTTTGACCTAATAACACAGAACCCAGCAAAACAATACCACAAGTGCTGTGCATACTAATTATCTTCATCCTTTCTTAAAATAAATGAGTGAATGTGCACACGCATGTGTGTGCACACACGTGTGCATGCACATGTTGAATCTGACTTTATTCTTATATCTTCCTATTCCCACATTCTCTGTATAATTTGTCCACATCTGCACAGCTCTGGGAGTCAGTGGGTACAGAATTAAAAACAAACAAGCAAACCAACAAACAAAAATTTTAAGTCTAGAAATGAGAAAGACTGAGTTTTCATTCCAGCCTTACTATATTATTATAATCTGCAGATAAGTAATAGAACAAAAAATATTTCTCCAAGCTTAAAAAACAAACAAAAAAAAGATGTGAATAAATGCTTTCCAAGCCAAGGTAACTGTAAGCCTGTTTTTATTACTCACTTTCTACTGCCTCTGTGCTATGATAGAATCAATCATTAACAAATCTTCCCTGATAGACTCTTTGAACCAATCAACAGCTGCCTTTTTTGTATGTCCTACATCACCTTCTCCTTGCTGACCCCTACCAACATGTGACTCAATCTCTAGCCTCTTTTATATCTGCTCAAACAATACCCCATGAGGTTGCCACGACCACCATATCTGAAACTGTAAACCTTCAGACTTTCTTATTTACCCCATCTTCTTCATTTTCTCCTCGCCCCTGTTCTTTGTCACTCTACACCACTTCTACAAGCATTTGGCTTTGGGAGGCTGGTCTACCAGAATGGAAACCTTGTGGAGAAATCCCTTCCTTTACTAATTAGCCCGTCTCCACTACCCAGAATCATGATCATCACATACAAATACTCACTATTTTATAATAAATCAGTGGTTCACTTTAGTTCATGATTGATCGAATGACTCCATAATTTATTTAGGTAAAAGCTATGAGCCTGTGTAAACAATTGTGTGGAAATGTAACACAGACAGCTTCTGTGGTTGGTTCCTTCTGTTTTGTTTGTTGTTTTTAAGTGAATCTTTGTGCAGTCTCATTTATATAGATAGAAAAGGGCAATGAAAATGCAGAGTTAGAGGATTCTGCCTACTTGATCAAGTTTCTGCCTTGCTCACTGGCTAGCGGGTCTAACTGGATCAACAAGTCGCCAGGCAGTGAAAGACTGCCTCAATAAGATGGAGACTTGTTGTGGAAAACACTCAAAGTTGGCTGCTTACCCCAACCCTCTTGCATGCTCACATACACAAACACACTCACAGACACATACAGTACTTTGCTTTGGGAAAACCTGTTAGAATTGTGAACTGAATCTGTATAGTTGAAGGTCTCCCTGAACGCAAGAGCCCTTAATGCCATCTGGGTACCTGCTCTATGAAAATCCAGCCTTCTTTTAAATCTTCTTTAGGTTGTTTCTGGTGCCTAGTACAATGTTGTCATATTGTCTTGATCAAGGAATAGTAACCAGAAAAATAATTCTCTATGTCAGTTCAGATGTATTTTTCCAACTGTTTTTAATAAACCATTGATTGAACCCATGAGAGAGAATCCAGGGATATTCAGAGCCTGTAGTGCCTAGTTTTGATATGCTAACTGAGAACACATTCCTACCTGTTTTAGTTTGTAATTTATCGTATGTGAGTGTCTAAACAAGGGGAAATATTTTCATAGTATAAAGCCTTTATCTTCTGTGAAGATCTTTCCCTTCACAAAGCAAGTATGTCCTATGTCAGTCAAAGGATGAAATATAAAGTAGGATTGTGAGCTTTAGGGCACTTTAGAATGGAGCCTTCATTGGCATTGCCTTCAAATATGCTGTCTGTCATTATCACTTCCCAGCTCAGAGGCAAATTAGCATCATTAGAACCAGCGCTGGCAAGAACCTCCCTGGGCAACCTGACCTGAACCTCTCCTAAGCCTCACATTCCTCCTCCAACTGAGACTCTCATATATTTTGTTTCTGCTTCCCAGATATGCCTTTCTAAAATTCATCCAATTGATAAATTTTTACTGACCTTCTAGGCTCACATAAGGGGGTTGGTCTCTCAGGAGTCCTAGGATTTGCCATTCTGGCACAATTAAGCCCCCTGAAGCTCACTTTCATGATATATGTATTTCAGGTATGACAATTAACATACATCACTGGTTTTGTTGAAGTCCAAGGAATGTCCAAACCCCTGGTTTGTCCAAACCTTGGGTTTGGACATACCTTAAAACCAGAAAACACAAGTTTTGTTTTGTATCACTAGCACCGAACATGGAGTTAGCCCTCAGTTCAAGTTAATGAACTGAGTTTTGAATTGTGCTTATTCTTAGTGATACTGAACCCTGGAATATAGCTATACAAAGCCTAACTGGTTTTAGATTAAATGATTATCTGTCTTTTTTTTCTTAGATGCAAAATTATAATGGTATTTTTACAGGAATGAAACACTGTTTTGGACTTGGGAGGATGACTCAGTAATGAGCAATGTGCCTGCCACAGAAGCATGGAGAGCTGAGCTTGACCCACAGTGCCAACATGGAATTCAGGCACAGTGATGCACACCTAGTTCCAGCACCAAGGAGATGAAGATGGGAAGATCCCTTGGGCTTGCTGGTCATCTGGATTAGCTGTGTGAACTCCAAGTTCAGTGAAAAGCCCTGTCTCAAAAAATAACGTTTAGTGTTATTGAGGAAGATGGCTGACACTGACCTCTCGCCTCCCTTGGCTTGTGCACACAGATATAAACATATGGACACAATCACACATACAAAATAAATGAAAACACGTTCCCCATGCTAATGTTTCCTTCCACATAAGGCACGTTGACCTGTTCTGGTCTGGTTTCTGTTGCTATAATCAAACACTCTGATCAAAACAAGGAGAGGATTGTTTTGGCTTCTCCATCCTGATCACAGTCCATCAGTGAGGAAAGTCAGGGTAGAAAGTCAATCACTAACAGAAGCAGGAACCTTCAAGGAAAGCTGCTTGTTGGCTTGCTCCCAGACTCGCATTCAGCTACTTATACAACCCAAGATACCTGCCCAGGCATGACACTGTGTGTTGTGGACTGGGCCTTCCTACATCTCTCAAGAAAATTCTACACAGACATGGCCACAGGCTAGTCTGAAGGAGGCAGTTCTTCACCTGGGATTCTGTGTTATAACCCTGGGCTGTTGATAGCAGAAGATATTGCAGAAGATACTGGGAGGTCCCCTTACACAGATTGCTGGCCTCTCAGCTTCTTCATTCTTTCCTTCTCACATTTGACTTTTTAATCAGATCAAAGAGATTGAAATAAAATTGGATATCAGCCAGGCTAAACTTCTCCTTTTTTCCCCAAAAGTGGAACTACCCATAGAAGATGGGTTTTTTTAAAAACATTTTTTCTTTTTATGAATTCAATATTTTCATATATTTTATATCCCAACTTCAGTTTCCCCTCCCTCATCTTGCCTCACTCCCATTCCACCTCCCCTCTATCCCCCAATACACTTCTCCCCCTTCTCCATTCAGAAACAGGCAAGCCTCTGATGGGCATTAACAAACCATGGCACATCATGTTGAGGCAGGACCAAGTTTCTCCCCCTGTATCAAGACTGGACAAAGCAATTCAACATTGGAAATAGATTCCCAAAACCAGCTCAAGCAGCAGATCCAGGTTCTGATCTCACTTGTAGAGGTCCCACAAACAAATCAAGCTAAATACACAACTGTCACACATACACACACACACTCTCTCTCTCTCTCTCTCTCTCTCTCTCTCTCTGAAGAGAGCATTGTTTGGTTCCATGCAGGTTCCCTAGCTGTTGATCCAGAGCCTGCGAGCTCTCATGAGCTCAGGCCAGCTGTCTCTATGAGTTCCTCCATCATGACCTTGACACCACCACACCCTGCCCCCTACAATCCCTCCACCTCTCTTTACAAGGACTCCCAGAGCTCAGCCCAGCGACTGGCTGTAGATCTCTGCATCTGCTTCTATCAGTTACTGGATGAAGGCTCTCTGATGACAATTAGGGATCCACCAATCTAATTACCAGAGATGGATAGTTTGCTAGCATGTATTAATTCTATAGAATAATAAGATTTTTTCTGACATTATACACACACACACATACACACACACACACACAAAATACAGCTTGATTATAAATTACAGACATATGGGAGTTTGCTTATGATGGTCAAATAGTACCTTGAGGGAGAAAGCTTTGACTCTTGGAAATTCTATTATAATTTTGAGTTTTAGTATCAAGATGCCAATTTCTCTTCAGAGGTTATTCATACCTAAAAATGAGAACAATATTAATAGTAAAGTGAGTATTTTAGACTACCATCTTCCTTTCACTTTGGTCTCATTTTGCAGATGGTTTAGGACTCAGGTGTGGAAAAAGAGGTTCTTCAAAGGAATCTTCGAAACTGCAGGCAGCTTGTCTGATTCATTATGCTCATGCTATAGTATGGATTAAATGTATTACATAGCAAACTTACCGCACATGTGGAGTTTCATGTGTGCATCTCAGACAACGTTTGGTGTGAGATAAGAATTAGCACAAGCAAATTGCCCACTATGACTATGAAAAGTGAAGTCATCTCTTGCATGTACTTAGATAACAAGCTAAGTAGAGCCTCCATCCCAGTTCTTCCCAGTAAATGACGTGATACTTAGGGAAGGAACATCATATAGCCCGCTTCTCAGTGGTACCATGGTAGAGTCTTCAGACTCTCTGGAAATACTAGGGCTCACTAATTTTGCTTTTATGTATCTTAACATGCTCTTTATCTAGTGTGAATTTCTTATCAATCTCCCTATTTCTCTTTCCTCTGAGAGAGACCTCTAATGAATAAAATGTTTGTCTTTCCATTGTACTAAAGAAAACATTTAACAGCAAGAAAGAATTTTTGAAGTGTCGTGTCAGATAATGTCTGTTTGCTAATCATGTGTGATTATGAGTGACAGAATGGTTTATCTTTTCATTTTAAAACATTAGAGTGATATAAAACATGAGAATAAGAAACTAAACAAATTACCATGATATTAAAATGTATTTTCAGGGAGATTGGGGAAAATCATGTCTCATCACTATTTATAATTACAGTTTTCCAATTTCACTAAGAAACCAGGATGGGCTATCAACTTTTATATGGCAATTTTGATTTTCATATAAGATTTTTATATTTTAATCACACTGCATGGTTTTAGCAGAAAAAGCATAAATGAGTCATACATACATGCCATATTATGACTCACTATTAGTTTGTTATATTCAACTAAAATCTGCTTTTATTCTAACATGGCTATAAAATCATTTTATTTAAAAATTATATATTTTCTTTCTTGAACCTAGAAGTGTTAACTTACTGATTAAATATTTGCAATGTAGGGCCTATTAATTACCAATATACACTGGGTGGGTGGCTGACTTGTCTCAGCAGGGCAATATCCTACATCTGCAATCATAGGAAGTGTGGATCAAGTACTATAGTTCCAGAGTTTATCAAGATTTTCCACAGCTCCAGTTAATTTACTTGTTGGATTTTATAGGAGCCTTGTTATACTGATCAGAATTTTGCCCCAGGATTAGTACCATGTTTCTTTCTTTCTTTTTTATGATATGCACAGCCTATGAATGCTTTTGGTTATAAACAGTATTTCTAAAACATCACTCCCTTGTTGACATTCCATTTTGCTCTTTTGTGAGTATACTTGTCAGTGTGAATATATATGTATATAGCTATAGGTGAATACATTGGAATGCATGTGTAGATGTATGTGTGTGAATGCACATGTATCTGACTGCAGGTGCATATGTGTGAATGTGCATGCAGAGGTCAAGGATCAGCATTAGGTATCTTCCTCAACTGTTTTCTATCTTGTTATTTTTAGTTGCTGTTTGGCCTCTTGTTTTTTTAGGCAAGATCTCAATGAAGCCCTGAATAGCCTTCAACTTGCTATACAGACAAGGCATTTTGACCACTGTGCTGGTTTTGAACTCACGAAGATCTACCTATATCTGCCTCCTAAATGCTGGAATTAAAAGTGTGTGTGCCACCACTTTCTGCTACTTCTTTTGAGACAGGAACTTTCACCAAACTTGGAGCTCACTGATTTGGGGAGGCTGCCCGGTCTACACGTCCCACTTCTGGGATTTCATGTGAGCTTACACAGCCATGCCATGATATTTTACTTTGATACTTGAGAGGGAAATTGAGGTCCCCATATTTGTGAGGCAAAAACTTTCCTGATGGAGCTATTTTTTCTCTGTAATATCTCTATCACCAAAATTCACACAACTGAAGAAAATTAAATGAATATGTTATTTCACATTATTATATTCTCAAACTAAGAATACAAACCAGTCATAGAGAAAGGTCCATCCTTGGTTCGTGATTAGCAGTGTTTGAAAAGTGGAGGACACTGATGATGTAGACCAATCAACTTTCTTAAAAATGATTGTCTAACCTGCATGTCACCTTTATTCCCTATGATAGCTGGTGAAAAATTCAAGAGCTTAGAAAGAAATGTGATTTTACAACTGGAAGAAAATAAAATGTCATTGGAAGAAGCAAGAGAGTCCTTATTGGTTGAATAAAGTCTCAAATATTTATAAAAGGGCTTATTGTATGCCTGATACTATATCTTAGGAAGCTGACCCCAGATAGTGGCTGAATTTTTCTTCCATTTGGCAGAATATTTGCATTAGGTTATACTACTTGAGATTCAATTACTCAGAAGCACACCTACAATAACCTCCTCTCTTCATCAGGAATCTTTAGATATCAAGGGAATAAAATGGTTCTAAAACTCTTTGGATAAATCGCCACTCTGTGCTATTCTCACTTCCGTTAAGAGTATATACCTCTATATTAATGGCTTCAAAGTTAAAACTAGAGACCCTTAGGCCAGACTTGGAGGCAAACACCTTTAGTCCAAGTAATCAGGAAGCTACTACATGCAGATCTCTGTCAATTCCAGGCTAGCCTCATCTACACAGCAAATTTCAGGCCAGACTCAGCTACCTAGTGGGACCCTTTCTCAAAGAAACAAAATAAACAAAAAATAAAAAAGTGACAACCTAGACTTCCTGGTGCCTCGGTTCCTCGTTGGAAAGAAAACAGAACAGTTTCTTTGAACTCAAGTCACTGAGAGGTGGAAAGGGAGAAAACCCATGTACACTTCATATTCATTGGTTTGTTGGCCTGAACGGGTGTGAAGATAATTCTCTCCATCAGTGTCCTCTCATATCATTTCTAGTTCTGCGGTATGAGGAAGGTCCCTGACTCTGGTGTGAAGGCTTAAGCTTTGGGGAAACCAAAAGAAAAGTCCTATTCCAACATTTATATTATTTTATTATGGCCTTGAAATGACATCCTTTCTCCACACTTAGTAGTGTAGCCAGTGGGTGGATCTTCTCTGATAGGACAACTCTGCAATGTTCCAGAAAACTAGTCTGGAGCCCTCACCTTTACGCTTTCCAATCTTGTTTTCTTGAGATCATGTTTAACTCACTCTTCTAACTTTTTCTGCTTCTGTATCTTATGCTTTCTGTTTGTGTAATTAACTCTGGTCATTAGGAAGGCTTCAGCTATACTGAATTATGGAAAGAATCCATCGCTTAATATTTCTGAGACACCCCACCCTAAGTGCACATCATCAGGATGGATTCCTCTTATAGCCTCGGCACTGGGACAGTTCTCAGTGAGTCCTGTTGTCTGCGAGAAGGGCATATGCTCATTGCTGATCTCATCACAGTGGTCATCAGAACTTATACAGCTCTATTGCACCAAAGCTCTACTGCTATATTGTGTTCTAAGCCTAGATTCAAACCTGTAAAAATCAACTTCAGTTCAAAATGTGTAACCAAAGAGGTAATATTTCTCCAAACAAATATAGGTGTCAATAGTAGTAGCAGAAGAAACAGGCCAGGGTGGGGAGATAGCTACGGCTGTAAAAGCACTTGATTCCAAGCAGGATGACTGAGTTTGATCTCTGAGACCCACAGGGTGGAAGGAGAAAGCTGACTCCTAACAGTTTTCCTCTGATCCCCATGTGCACACAAACATGGAAACAAAGAAGTGTAAACAAAATATTTTATTAAAAAGAAAGAATAACTGCAGTCTCAAAACTTGAGAAGCTAAGGCAAGAGAATAGACTCCCAAGCTCAAGGCCACCTGGCTCTATAGTAAGAGGCAAAAGTGGACAGAAAGAAGGTAGGGAACGAGGGAGGGAGGGAAGGAGGGAGGGAGAGAGGGAGGGTGGGAGGGAAGGAAGGACTCAAAGCATAACATCAAGTGTCCTCAGCGCATTTTCTATGAAATGCAAACACTTTTGGGAGAACTGAGATTTTTAAATCTTTTACATATTAGTTGGAATTTGTTCAATCTGATTAATCTTTGTTTCAGTTTTAATGAAGAATTGTTAAATAGTGAGCATTAATTTTAGAATATTCATTAAAAAATTTTCTACTCTGCTGTATACCTCAATCTCTCCCCTTATGAGTCTTGCAAATGAATTGCAAGACAATGGCATAATTCACTGCATGCCTAAGAAACACATTTGGAAATAAAATGTAATACATACATAGAAGAAGGGAGCCCACTTCAAGCTGGGGATTCCAACAAAGCTTCAGGAAGGCAGAGGCAACTTTGTGCAAGCTCACATGGGTTGGTCTAAATTCAGGGATATGGAGGGGTCATACAATTATATTGTAATTGGTTAAACAAAAAAATTATTGAGCAGTTTGTTAAAAAAAAAGACTTGCAAAATCTTTTCTACAGTCACCATTATACAGTTTGTAAAATATTGCCATGAGAGAACTGAAAATACTCTAGAATAGTTTGTGGTGTTTTCTGGACATGATGTATTGCAATTTGTTTATCCTTAATCCATGTTAAACAGGATTTAAAGTTGTTGAACTAGCAACTGACTGGATATACAGACTTCAGCACAAGAGAACAGACCAAGATGATGTTTCAATACACACTTTGGTAAATGAATTCATCTGAGATTTGGTGAAGGGACACTGGGAAGGTCACCACAGAGGTTGAGAAGTCAGAATAGAGAGTTTGAAAAGCTATCAGGTGCATTTGGGGGTCTCAAGTGTGTGTGTAGCTTTGCTTTGAAGTTTAGTCATTAATAGTGTGTTATTTTAAGAAGTGGCTTTCTTTCTTTGCTCACACATTGGCCTTCTGAAGGCAGGGTGTGAGCTGTGGATACGAAAAAGCATTTCAGTTTGTGTTGTGTGCCTTTGTAATGTGTTTATGGGCACAGTTTCTCTCATCATTTAAAAACTGAAAAGGGACATTTTGGTTAGATTTATATACTGTAAATCAATCTATGCATAAATGGTAGCCTGTTTTCTTGAACCACTATCTAACTGTGTTTCTGTTCTTATACATTTTATACTATTTGGGTCACAGATGGTCAGTTTTATACAGAACGGACAGCACAGCACTTTGCCAAAAACACGTGTAGCATTGCCTAAATATTGTGTGTAACACCAGTTCCTGGTAATGGCTTCAGTAGGGTACTTTGCACTGCCGGGAGTTATGGTGTTTTAATCTTTCAGTAAATAAAATGTCCTTTAACTTAAAAAAAAAGAAAAAAAAAAGAAAAGCTAGCAGGAATAAGCAAAAATAGCAGATCTGATGCTTCTTGTGTTTGTGCCTGCAAATGCTTGTACCCCAAAAGGTAATTAGTTGCTTTGTGAAAATCATTACAAGCTATGAAAATAGCTGACTGGATTTTCATTGTGGACCAAAGTATAATATCCCAGGTTAGGAAAAAGCAAGGCATTTCTTTCCGCCAACTTTCCTAGATAGACAAATAGCTCTGACAGCCCCTGGTATAGCTAAACATCCAAGTCATTCAACATTTTCAGCTGCAATTAGAACATGCTTTGAACTACTTGGAGCCAGAGAGCTTACGCTACTTGATACAAATGTATCACACTGTGCATGGAGATAGATACGGATCTATTTGCATTCTTCTACGTGTCAACATCCAAGTATGCCAGCACCATTTGCTGAAGATGCTTTTTGCCTCCATTGTATAGTTTTTGCTTCTTTGTCAAAAATCAGGTGTTCATAGGTAAGTAAAGTAATATCACGGTCTTCAATTTGTTTGCATTGATCCACATGTCTGTTTTTATGCTAATACCAAGCTGTTTTTATTACTATAGCTCTATAGTAGAGCTTGAAGTCAGGGATGGTGATCCCTCCGGAAGTTCCTTTATTATACAGGATTGTTTTTGACTATACTGGGTTTTCTTTTGTTTTGTTTTGTTTTGTTTTTCCACATGAAGTTGGGTATAGTACTTTTGAGGTCTGTGAAAAATTGTGTTGGGATTTTAATGGAGATTGCATTGAATCTGTAGATTGATTTTTTAAAGATTACTATTTTTGCTATGTTGATCCTACATATCAAAGAACATGGGAGATCTTTCCATTTCTGATATTTTCTTCAATTTGGTGCCTCAAAGACTTAAAGTTCTTGTCATACAGGTTTTTCACTTGTTTGATTAGAGTTACCCTAAGATTTTTTTTTTATTTGTGGTTATTGTAAAGGATGATAATTCTCTGATTTCTTTCTCAGCCCTTTTATCATTTGTATATAGGAAGGCTACTGATTTTTTTTAAATGTGTATCCTACCACATTACTAAAGGTGTTTTTCAGTTGTAGGAGTTCTCTGGTAGAATTTTTGGGTCTTTTGTGTATATTATCATATCATCTTCAAACAGAGAAAGTTTGACTTCTTCCTTTCCAATTCAAAACTCCTTTATAGACTTTTGTTGACTTATTGCTCTAGCTAGAACTTCAAGTACTATATTGAATAGATATGGAGAGAGTGAACAGCCTTGTCTTGTTCCTGATTTTAGTGGAATCACAATGAGTTCCTGTCCATTTAATTTGATGTTGTCTGTTGACTTGCCATATATTACTTTTATTATGTTTAGATACATCCCTTGTATCCCTGGTCTCCCCAAGACATTTATCATGAAGGAGTGCTGGATTTTGCCAGAGGCTTTTTCAGCATGAACTGGCATTTTGGAGTCCACTAACTATCGAGATACCTTGCCTAGCCTGATTCAGGAGGGAGCGGATTGTCCTGCCTTATCATGAAGTNTGCTCTAGCTAGAACTTCAAGTACTATATTGAATAGATATGGAGAGAGTGAACAGCCTTGTCTTGTTCCTGATTTTAGTGGAATCACAATGAGTTCCTGTCCATTTAATTTGATGTTGTCTGTTGACTTGCCATATATTACTTTTATTATGTTTAGATACATCCCTTGTATCCCTGGTCTCCCCAAGACATTTATCATGAAGGAGTGCTGGATTTTGCCAGAGGCTTTTTCAGCATGAACTGGCATTTTGGAGTCCACTAACTATCGAGATACCTTGCCTAGCCTGATTCAGGAGGGAGCGGATTGTCCTGCCTTATCATGAAGTTGATGGGGATGGGTTGGGTAGAGGTGGAGAGGTGGGAGAAGGGGAGGGAGAGGGAACTGGGGTTGGAATGTAAAGTGAAAAAAAATTAAGCAAATAGAAATTATCTTTAAAAAAATCACAATGCCTCCCCTCTATCTTCCTTTAAAACGTTCTTGGATTCCACGTTCTATGATTTTGGACACCCTAATAATGGATAAAGGGAGAAAATCTTTGCCATCTATACCTCTGATAAATACTTAACACCTTGAATATACAAAGAACTCAGAAAATTGAAACAAAAATCAAAGGGAACAAACAACCCAATCTAAAAAGGGACCGTGTGATTGAACAGAAAACTCCTGAAAGAAGAAATAAATATGATCGTGAAAGACTAGGGAAGGGTTCCACATCCTTAGCCATCAGGAAAGCATTTCTTAAAACTGCTTCATGATTCTGTCTCACCTGATCTAAAACCATCAAGAATATAAATGGCAACAAATACTGGCGTTGTCCTGAAGAAAGTGAGGCGTTTAGACACTGCTGTTGCAACTGGTATAAACTGTATAAACTGGTGCTGTCATTTTGGCACTCAGCGTAGAAGCTTCTCAAAGACTCGACATACATCTTCCACATGACCTCACTAAACCACTATGGTCCTGTACCCAGAAAACTCTATCTCCTTCTACAGAGATACTTAAACACACAAGTTATTGCTGCACTGTGTATAGTAGCTAGAAAATGGATCAAGTTAACAAACAATAGATGGATAATAAAAAAATGTGATGCAAATACAGAATGGGATTTTACTCAGCTGGAAAGAAATGCAAAATTATAAAATTTGCACATAAATGGATAGAACTGAAAAAATGCTGAGTAAGATTATTTAGGACCAGGAAGATGACTCTCTTTCTCTCTCTCTCTCTCTCTCTCTCTCTCTC
>LOEQ01000192.1:419520-430212 GCA_001685075.1 Bramus lutescens | reverse complement strand
TCTCTCGCTCTCTCGCTCTCTCGCTCTCTCGCTCTCTCGCTCTCTCGCTCTCTCATTTGCAAAAATCCTAGCTTTGAATCTTTAGATATGTGTGTTTAACTTGGAGTCACTCTGGAAGTTAGGTAACTAAAAATGGCCCCCGGGGAGTGCGAGTGCCCTAGAAGAAGGAGAAGAAGGAGATAGAAGAACACAGACGAAAAGAAAGTATACGGTGTAATGCTGGGGGGCAGGACTAATCAATGATGTGCGTAGGATGAGGCACACAGATGAGGAGGCAGTGGCAGGAAGGTTAGCTAAAAATCATATGGAAAAAATACGGAAACTTGCAGTCTTGTCACCAAATTGTAAATAGAATAATAAGACGTCAGACGATAGATACTCTACATGTCTAGAAAATGATGGTTACTAAACAGAAATCCCAGATCTAAGTGTGGGATACTTTCATTTTTATTGCTGTGATAAAATCCCTAGAGATCACAGTTCTAAGTTACACTGGCTGTCCTGGAACCTGCTTTGTAAATCATGTTGGCCTCGAAACCATGGAACTCCACCTGCCTCTGCCTCTTGAGAGCTGAGATACTGGGATTAACGGCATGTTCCACCACCACCCTGAAGGGAATTTAAAGTGACAGGATCTTGAACATCACATCACAGTCAAGAGCAAGAGAAATAAATGTGTGCATGTTTTTCTGTTTTCAATGTCCCTCTCTATGCTTACAGGGCTCAGGGCCCAAGGCTAGGGAACAGAGCTTATCAAGATAGGTCTGAATCCCACCTCAATTTAAGGAATCAATACAAACACCACAATGGACAGTCCCCCAAGCCAACCAAAATTCTAGATACTCCCTCCTTCAGAGTCTTTCCTTTTGTGATTCTTCCTACACTGTGTCAAATTGACAAGTAAAAGTTAGCTGTCATGCTTCCACATGAATTGTTAGTCAAGAAAGCCACACAGGTCCTCAAAATAGTATGACCCTATTGCTGAAGACAACACACACCAGCAAGATACAGACAAATCCACGTGGAACTGAACTGAAAGCTTCCTTTGAGTCAGCTGTCTTTCACAGTGATGGAAGGCTCTATGCAGCCCGCTGAAGAGAAAGGGTAGCAAAATTCATTCCACCTGTGAACTCTAAAATCTTCAGGACCAACTCTCCGGGAATGATGTGCCTATTTGTTCAACAGCACAGGAACCTCATGGGTGTAATCAACCACCCTATGGTTAAATTGAGGCGCACCCAGAAAAGGATCCATGCTTTGTACTGTAAACCTATTCAAAACACAGGGCTGTGGAATTCATAGGCCCTATGCAGGTACTAACTACTGTTATTTAGTTAAATTGGCATAGTGTCAAACTGCTTACTGAATATTTATATTTACATACATAAACAAATGATACTCTCAGACTTACTCAGCGAAACCTCTCTTTACAATGAACAAAGGTAATTCAGAGACTCAAACTTTCCCAGTTTTCTGATAATAAATAATGGCTGACTGTTCAGTCCTAAATAAGTCGTGGATACCATGGTAGCACGTTAAGGTTCAAGAAAAATTGCAGAAGTTGGAAAGGAAGTGAGCACTAAAAGATACGGAGAAAGGTTGCAGAATACTGTCGTCTGGACAATATTCAGCCATTGCAAACGTGAACCTACAGCAGCTGTGATTATCTGTATTGAGGCAGCCCCATGTTAACTGTCTCTCATGGTTAAGAGTTGGGCTCACAGGGCTCTACTCTTACTTGCTGAAACACGGGCTGCAGGCAATGTGTGAGAAAAGAGTGGAATCTTCAATTGTGTATCCGACAATGAGTCCACAAAATGTGACAGGGTAGTTCCCAGCCCATAGTCACACAGATAGTCTTAGTTAAGTTCATTCTCTCTCTCTCTCTCTCTGTCTCTCTCTCTCTGTCTCTCTCTGTCTGTCTCTCTCTTTGTCTCTCTCTGTCTCTCTCTCTTTCTGTCTGTCTGTCTGTCTGTCTCTCTCTCTCTCTCTCTCTCACACACACACACACACACACGAATCTGGGAAGAAGATTTGCAGGTTGGAGGAAGGGCTAAAGCTAAAGGGAGTGTGGAGATGACAGAAGGTATGAGTATGAATGAGTAGAATGTAGCATACATATAGCTGGAATATTCAAAAAGTAAATTAATGCTTTAAATACCTCAAAAAGAAAGTATCACATTGCCCCTCTTTTATCCTTCTCTCAAAATAGACATGAATATTTTAAGAATCTTGTTCCATGACTGTGGACACCCTGGTAATATCATTACAAAGACTGTCATGTAGGATAATTGTTAGGCTTCCTATTTGACAAATGTATTCAATGATAAGTTCCTAAAACACAAAATATAATTTGGGGCATATATAGAAGGTAGAAATAACCTTGGTTTTGTAGAATAGAAACAATACCAACAAAAAAGTAAGAGACTTGTTCATGTTCGAAAAACCACCATAATCCAAGACAAAAAGGACCAGGTTAAACTAAAAATCAGTATGTCAGCTTTCCTTTCTTGGTCATGACCATGCTCAGTCTGAAAGCAGCAATAAAGACAGGATATTCCTCTCCTGATCTTTTACAAACAGGATAACAAATTGTAATTTTACCTAGTTTAATGTCATATCTACATTAAAATCTCCAGACCCCAGCTAGCAATCACTGTGTATATAGTAGGTAGCGATATCAGCCTCAATTTTCTCATCTGCAAAACAAAAATAAAAATAATTTCTTCATATGATAACCATTGCTTACAGAGTGCATGCTGTGTTAAACATTTAGCTCACAATCTCAACCCAGTATGTCTTCTGAAGCTAGTAGTTATTATTCTTGATGAGTTCCTTTTTGGAAAAAAGGAATGCCTTTTTCTCCTCCTCAGAGATGTCTTCAATTTTGAATTTATTGCTTGCCTGAAAATAATTAGCATGTTGGCAGTGCTCAGTGCTGTTCATTTTTAAAAAATAGGAACAAGAGACTAGCCCTGTGCAACCACTTCAGGAATAGTCTCTCTAATGACAGGAATGCTCTGTAGTTTGAATCTTTCATTATACCCTTGTGTATGGTGCAATGAGAAGAATCCTCATCTTGCTTAGATCTCTAGAAGAAAGTGTGCTTAGCGGCAGACCAATTATGACATTCAAGTATTTTCAAGATGGCTGAGTGGGATGTGCTGAACTGTGCTTGTGTGATTAGCTTCATTGATTTCTATACAAAATGCAGTACTTAACTTCAGTAAGTACAGTTGTTCAGTGGTTAAAGGAAGTTTACCCTTCCTCTGAAATTCACAAGGAATATACTATACAAAGCCAGCCAATGTAAGAGTCGCCATAATAATTCACCAAGCAAGGTGCCTCAGGAAGATCTGTAATTGGTCACTCAATTTGAACATATTAGACCATCTCATAACACAGATGTGTATTTTCAGTCTTACTTAAGGATTATGGCATGCAATTACTTGCAAACAACTATTGATTACTTTAAAAATAAATACAGATCCATCACATGGGAGTCTCCACTGTTCCTTTTGTTCAAAAATGTTTTACTGTCTTGTAGTTGAAATAATGATGCCTTGTGCCTGGAAGATGGTAAGCCATTCATTAAAAAACGTGGAGGCTTTTAACACGATGAAAAAACCTAAGTAGAAAACTGATGGTTAATGGATCCACAGCAATAACAGATGTGAAATTGGTGAACTCTTAACTCATCAGTCCTTTCATCTATCTGTCTAATTATTTCGATGGCGCCTATGATCGAAGTTATTTAGGTGAATTGACAGACGTATGAGAATTTCAATATAATAAATGAAAGAAGGAAGCTTTCCACATGCCTGTACTTGAATGAAGGCATATTGATGTGCATTGACTTAATGACACAATGTCTAGAACAATTTCTAAGCTCCATGGGAAGGAATCAGTACATATCTTTAAACATGGACTTCTTTTTTCCTTGTCTTGTTTCGCTTTGGAGTGAGTGTTTATTTGCTACTTCAGGTAACATTTGACCAATTAGCTGTTCTCAACAACTTAATGGCCATTATATCCAAGGTCAGGCAAGTATTTCTGATTGTCAAAAGAGCAGCTCAACTGTTTTGTGTCAAGTCAGAGGTAGTCATCATGACAATACAGAAACAAAAATCAGGTAACATAGCACCTGCAACTGCTCCCTACAGTGCTCGGTGTCCTGCGGCACATGAGCAACAGCATTGTGAATAACTAATAAATAATTCCAGAAGATTCTGAAAACACTGTCTCCAAGTGTTTGTACAGACTAATATTGAAAATATTTTCTCAGGACTCTTCTGGCAATTGGATTTCATTTTTTGTAGCATCAGAAGTACTGGAGATTCAAAGGTGGAATTCCAAATTAGTCCCTATTATTCCTTCCATGTTTGCCTCTCTTATCATCTCTTGAAGATAAGAATAAAAAGTTTCCATGGCAGTATCCTATCTGCCAATTGTCTCTTTTGCTTTCTGCCCCACAGACTCATTTAAAAGCTTTGTTTTTGAAGTCTTATATTATTCAATCTTTGAATGCAGGGATGATGGCCAAATGACAGGGTTGTTTGCATCTATGGACCACTGTCCCTTATATCATCATTACATAATTAGTAAATTATAAATATTCCTTTGATTTCATCATTTTATATCCTCAGACAAAGTCAGCAAAGCTCTTCCAAGGTTTTGTGGCACCCCCTCAAACACAATAAGCTTGGTATGATGCAAATAGTCATTTCATAAGGACTCAGATATATGGCATTAGAGACAATAATGCTCTGAGCTTCCATCTGAGGATAATAACACATGTCTGTGTGGATTGTTTTGGCAATGCTCAGAAGAACATGAGCTAGTTACCTCATTCATTCAGTCACTTGTTCATGAATTCAGTCAATACACAACTGAAATCGGTAAATATATTATGCATTTCTCTAGTCTGGATGTTCCGGAGCCTTTTGTTCCAGTTGGAGAGTGAGTTTTCATGAAAAACTTAACTTTCTTCGTTCTTCTGTTCCTTTATTTTCAAAGATCACAGTTAACATACAAAATTTATCTGAGAAATTTTGTAATTTTTTATAAACTTGCAATTTCTAAATCCTATTTACATCAGAGAAGTGCTTCTAGGTTTTATGTGATTTTCTGTTCCCCACCTTTCCTGTTCTTATAAATGGCATAAGTAGTTCTGAATACCTACATACAATTTGACTTTCCAGCATGCTGGGTGTTTATCTTGTCTAAAAACTACCATAACGCTTTTCCTATTGTTGCACTTTCTCTAACCTTAGGCAAGAGACCAAAGCTTGATCAAGGATCTCTTTCTTCATGCTTTGGTTCTCATTTGAGTTGGGGTAGCCAACACTTTTCCAAACTCGAATCAAGCCACATTCAGAGATCAAATGTCATATAGCAAGATCATAAATTCATGCTACACATTGATTTTAAGACTAATACCAATTTTGGTGGCAGGCCGCAGTTCAAAATCTCTTCAGATAGGAAGTTTTCACAGACATAATGTCAGGTTCTCAAGGTCTTCCCAAAGGTTCCTTCAATTTTCTCTGGGACATGTAAGAAATCATTTGATTTCACTCAGGTATCAATTGCAGAGATGCTGTCTTTGGTTATTTATTGGTCCTGTTATTTTTTCTAATAAAATTGTTTGAATGTTTTCATTGTATAAATTTTAGATGAGTATATTGGCTTTCTTCTCAAAATAAATATAGAAATAAGATCTGTATTAATAAAGAGAATGAAGTAAGTATTGTACAGCATTGTAAGAAAGACTGTTTAGAACTTACTCTTTGCAACTTATCTGTTGAAGGTATCTCAAAGAACAGCATAAACAAAACCTCATCCAGGCATATAGAGCTGAGAGGACATGGTGTTCACCTGAGTGTGTTCTTACAAAGAAAATGGTGTTTGGTGCTTAGCAAGCATTCCCTTTCTGAGGAAAATCAATACAACTCATTTTATCATAGGCTGATATAGGACTAAAATCCAGATGAAGTTAAATGTGACTTTGTTTCCTTTTACAAAACCAAGATGGTGTCTGATGGGCAAAGAGGTCCTTGGTGATCATTGCTGGAGAGATGTGGCAGCTGTCTGTCACATTAGCCTACTTTAAAACATCTGCAATTGGCAGCAGCTAACATATGGAAATAAAACCTTTTTGTTAAGTGATTAGATGCTCTGGGCTTCAATGAGACATGCAGCATCGTAATTACTTGGACTATAGCTACTCTGGTTAAAACAAAATATGCAAGGTGAAAAAACAAATGGAATTAAGCATTATTGTTTCAACCCTGAAACTGAAGCTTTATCTTGTCGCAGCGATACTCTGCAATGGAAAACTGAACTTGTCTTAATTAGCCTTCCTGATTACAGACAGGGAAAGTGTGAGGATTTTTTTAGAGCCTCCTTTTTATTACAAATAAAATGCCACCAAGATGGCTTAGAGAGAAATATGTTGCAAAGGATAAAAAGCTCTTCAGTTTCTGATAAATAGACTAACTTCTGAAATGTACAACTTCTTCAACTTTTTATGCATAAAACCTTTAAGTTACTTCATTTCCATAAATGATTGGATTATTCTGCTATCACTGACTCAGATGTACCTATGTGGCCTTTCTTCTCCATGAAGTACATTTAGTGATTTCAGTACATTAGACTGCAATTTGTCTTGAATACAAAAACCTGAAGATGAAGTAGCTGTAAATAACTAAATAAATAAAGCCATAACAATGCAAAGGAGAAGCACAAACTGGAAATTGAATAGATGGGAGGATTGCAAGCCTGGAATATTGATTCAAGACTCTAGCTCTCATCATATTTGCCTGTCTTATTTGTCCTGTGTTTCATATTGTTAGGTAGGTTAAGCAAAAATATTAGCATATAAGAATCTTCATTATTCTATGTATAATTGCTACCAGGTTGCCCACCTTCTTGGATAAAGTTGAATATCCAGTCTTTGAGTAATTGATTATAAAAGTAACATTGTTTTAATATCAGGTTATGTTTAAAAATATTCCAACATGGACAATTCTTTTCTTTGCGGCTTCACAAGGTCTCAGGACTTTCTTCAATGCATCTACTAGTTATTTCTGAATGGTGAGAGAAGTCACCACAGGAACTACAAAGCTTGGTCACCATTTCAGTTGTCGGCCAAACAACATGGGGTGCATATCTCCGAGTATCAGGCCACTTTTAAACTTTGTACGACTCAGAACAGATGTGAGTTCGCCCATATCACTTGGTGACAGAAAGCATCCATTGCTCAACGCAAATCCATAGAGATTTACGTGGCTCAAATCCTTTGGATTCCACTTCTCATAGCCCGTGTTTCTGAATTAACCGAAAGCTAGAATGAAGCAGGTAAAATTTTAGAGTAACGCTTTCTAAATTGCCCTCATAGTAAGAACTGAATGGAGTGTAGGCCTAGGAATGTATCTCAGTAGACTACTCATCTGTCATGCACAAAAGAAGTTCTTGGGTTCAGTCCTCTCCACTACGTAAACCATTGATGGCTGTAAATGTTTGTCATCTTGGCACTGGGAATGTGGTCATAAGACCAGGCCTTTTCTTCTAGTTTAAATACAACCTCTTTTAATGAAAGCTACCTGATGAACTTGAAGCTAATCCGAGACAGACAGGACCTTGGCTAAGAAAGAAAGTGAAAGAGGGGGGAGGATGAAGGGAGAAAGGGGGAAAAAGGAAAAGAAAATGAAGAAGAAGAGGAGGAGGAGAACCATGGCAAGCCCCTTGGTTCAGTTCGACTCAGCAGTAGGCCCACTTCCCCTAAATAAGCTCTAAGATCCACAATTTCACCAGGAGCTCAAGAAGTCAGAGTGGAGATGCTGCCCAAGAGTTCATCCTAAAGGTCATTGGAATCAGGATGGGTGCTCACACCTGAGAGAGATGCATTCTTACAACCTCTATCGCTGGTGTCGCCAAGTTGAGTTCCCAGAAATTACAACTATCAACTCATGCCGTCATTTTCAGTCGAATCAGACAAACAAGCAAGGGGAATAGAAGCCAGTACTTGAGACCTGCAGAAGTAATGCACAATGGTTCAAAGTTCCCCATGATTACAAACAGAATAATCGTGAATCTATGAGCTCAGGAGACATAAAAAAAAAACAGGTTTACACCACATCGTGATCTGCATCTGGTGTGCTTAATCACATTCTCTCTAGTATTAAACGGTATCCAAAACAAAAAGAAGTAAAAACAATTCTCCCACTTTGGAGAAGTGTTTAAAAGGCTGTATTGCTGCATGCTCTCTGTCTATAGATGTGTGGAAAATACCCAAATGCTGACACTGGTTCTCGGGGCTCGGTGTGCTCAGATTTTATGTCAAAACTCATTGTCCTTTGGCATAAGCCTTACTTACAAAGAAAAAAATGTCTATTTTTTTGGTAGAAATTCTTATTTCTTCTCTGGCTTTTTTGTCTTTTCCCATCTCCCTTGCCAGCAATTTTGGGTTATTTCTGCAGTTTAATTTGATCATGCTTAGCACAGTGAGAAATTGGGCTAATCTTGTGTTCTCCTTTTGGATCATTTACTGCAAAATGTTCTAGATCCTACTAAATGGAAGGCTTCTCTGACAACCAAACCCAGGAGAAGCATCCTTAGATAGCTCTATAAAATACTTAAAGTGAAAAACTTTCCTTCAAAATAATTGAAAGCAAAAAAATCAGAAAGAGACTAAGTGTTCTCTGCAAGAGTTAATTAGCTTTCGGTCTGTGGTGTGTCATTAAATGTGCTTTGGAAAACTTATAAATCATACAAATCATGAGAGGGAGGTGGGGAGAGGGAGGAAGGGAGGAATGGATGGAGGGAAGAGGCCTTTTCTTCTAGTGAAAACACAAACCCTTTTAATGAAAAAAAATAACGTGTTAATATGGATCCTTCACCAAATTATTACTCTATAATAGAAAAGACACATTAGCATAACTAATTTCTTTGTAAATGTTTGACAGTTGAGCTAGTCCAACTGGGGAAAGGATTAAACTTTTGAGAAATAGTTTTTGCTTGTGTGATATGGGGTATCTGTGTGTAAGAGCATGAATGTGTGTATGTGTGTGTGTGCGTGTTCTCTACATCATTAACAATATAGTTTACAATTTAAGAGTACTGTCTCTATTTAAAATACAGCACCATTCTCCCTGGATCTGTCATGTTGTTATTCTGCAGCATTAGGAATTGAACCCAGGGCCTCCCACATTCCAGACTATAAATATACCACTGAGCTATATCCCAGCCCTTTTCTTAATTTTTACTTTAATACCAGTTCTCACTACATTTCCAAGATTGGCCTTGAACTCTCTCTCTGTATTTCAGGTTTACTTTGAACTTGTCATCCTCCCGCTTTGGCCTCCTCAATCGCTGAGACAGCAGGCCTGGGTCATTAACTCAGCTATTCATCCAGTTTTATGTCCCACAGTTCTTCAGAAACCGTTCCCTCAATCTATATGAAGATAAACACATGGGTTGTAGGGAAGGTTCCATGGTTAAGAGAGGACACTGCTCTTGCAGTGGATGAACTTCAGTGGATCCACAACCTCATTCAACTTCTAAGGGCACATATGTTAAGTGCACACACCTACACACAGACACACGGATATCCATACAAAATCAAAATTAATTGTAATCTCTTTTAAAAGTTAAGCATGGTTTCTTTTCTCGAAGCAATTCAAAATGAATTCTGGCCATATGGAAAGTTCAGTCTAACTATATTTTTTAAACACAGTTCTGACTTACAGATTAATATCTATATCAATAAAGAAAAATAGAGAAAGATCTTTAAAAGTTAAAATCCTGCTGCCCCCCCCCACACACTGCTGGTCTTTGTTGGTGTGCTTTCTTCAAGCCCTGGGAATAAGATATGAGTGGCTTTGTTTGGACTGTCCTGGTGCAGTGTGGTGGACGACGATTGACCTGAGCGAGGGTCAGTCCATACCCACTTCCTCTCATTTTCTGCATCCTTTCAAGTTGCCTCAATTGTCAGGTCTGATAAGCTACCTTGTGGTGTGATACATCTGAAAGAAAGCTGATGGAAAAGCTGTGAAAGCCACATTTCAGGGAAACACATATATCTGGAAGCCAACATTCTGATGTGAAGAGTACCGTTTTGATCATTGTGTGGTATATATATTTGAATAATAAAAATTTCAAATAAAAAACTAAAAACAAAACAAAACAAAAACTAGGAACTGTTCTAGTGATGACATTTTTTTTTCCTAATGGGAACTTACAGTGAGGGTCCCCACAGGAATTCTCTAAACAATCAAAAGTGTTTGCTGGACTCCTGCAGAGCAGTTCTGTGGTGACAGAATTCTGAGATGCCCAACAGTTCCTCACTTACAGCAGTGCTCACTAAGGATGTCAGGGGCACATGTCAGTAAAACGACGATAATGCTCAGTTTTTGTCATACCCATAGAGTAGTGATGCTCACAGCCTGGGTTGAAGAGACTTTTTTATATTTTTGCAGAGAACCAAGATTAATACAGTCTCACCACTTGTCACCATGCTGGGACTATCTGATCACTGAGTCCTCCATCCTAAAGTGTACATCAGTATCATCTCCTGCAAGGCCAAGAAAAGATGATGGAAGAGGAGACAGAAATATCACAAGTGTGCAGAAGAGTGATAGAAAAGACTGCCCAGCTACAAGCAGAACCACTGTGGCTGCCTACACAAGACAGGCA
>LOEQ01000192.1:398960-415980 GCA_001685075.1 Bramus lutescens | reverse complement strand
AAGAAAGAAAGAAAGAAAGAAAGAAAGAAAGAAAGAAAGAAAGAAAGAAAGAAAGAAAAGGAAAAAAAGGAGTATGCATTATTTGAGAGAGTACACCATGACTTTAAGCAACAGAGTATAGCATGGGGAGAGAACACATTCTGTGTGCACAGCCTCTCTTTCTAGAAGTAAGGCCAGAGACCTCAAGGGAAAAAAATTGCTTACCACCCATTCCACAGACAGGTCAGAGGAGAAGGGACATGTGGCTTAGCCTCCTTCTTAGAAACAGAATCACAGGACAGAATTCAAAGGGAAGTTTTGGATGCTCATCTATACAAGGGAGTCAAGAGCCTCCCGCAAGGGAATAAGCATGGAAGAACTTTCCGAGCACCTATAACCTTCTTTGCTTTCCCACGCTTGTTATTTTTATCTCTGCCATATATTTTCCCCAGAGGAATTAGCAGCAAAGCCCTTAAAACAAAAGAGGTCTGTATGAATCTGTCAATGGTAGGTAAATAAAAGGTCAGCCTGGCAAGACTTCACAGGTTTCTGTCTCTCTTCTTGCTGGATGAGAAAAGCCCACAAGATAGGCTGGGCGGCAGAGAGGCTATCAGCAGGATGAAAACAGGAGGACTCTTGCCAGCTTGTAGCAAGGGAAAAGGGAGGTTCCAGCACAACCAGAGTTCTCCAGCTGCATCACATAAATATCCCCATGCTCCTTGACCACAGAAATCTATACATGAATGAGTTCAGCAAAGTGATAAATATATGTGTGGTATAATTAATTTATAATTACCGTGTTGTTCAAAGAGGTGATGTTAGGTATTCTTTATGATGTGCTGTGTTACACAAGGCACCTCTAAAATCTTCAAACATAGCTAAGTGAGCCTCAGAGGCCAAGTCATACACTGGCTGCAGGATTACCCTGCTTGGCCAGGCATGACCTATGTGATCTTCAATTATTGTGTTTAAAACTGCCATGAAATGTATGTGCCTGGAAAAATACAGGTTATTGTTTAGTTTGGAGAAAAACAAAAGTTTCTCAATAGTGCAAAGTATCAAATATACTGGATAATGGGTCAGAAGTCTGCATCTTGACTGGAAAAAAAAAAGTCCATAAATATATGCATACTGAAATACCTAGTGTCACTGAAATGACTCAGCAAATCTGCCACATTTTTCAATGATGATAAATCTTTGCATAATTCTGTAAAACTGAACATGAACTGTCACTCCTGAATGACTTTTAACCTTCTAGAAGACACTCCACAGTATCTGGAGCCTACAAGGTTTTCTCCTAGCATCTAGCAGTAAATGACAGATGTCCTTTAAACATTCTGTACACACACACATTTATAAATACATATCAGTATATATAATATATTATATATTATACAGTATCAGTACTATTTTGTCGGGAACCAATAGAGAAAGATGTTTCTCAAATAATAGAAAATGAAATCAGCATCAATCAATCAAAAGAAGACCAAGGTCTCTGTATAAATGATATGTGTCACTTTGAATTTTTATTGCAACTTTTTCCATTTGGAAACTTTCCCTTTAGATGACCATCAAAAAGAGAATGTAATTACTTTCTACCTGTTCATTAATACTTAATAATTCCCTACTATATAATTAAGTATATGTCCTCTATTCAAACCAGTTCAAACTGTTTTCATTTCTTACTCATCAGTACACAAATGACTGAGCTAATCAATGGCACTGCATTCTTCTCACCTGTGACATTTGCATCTGGATGACATATTGTGGATGACCAACATTCTACAGTCACGGCCTCCTCACTCTCAGAAGCTTATCAGCTAATAATTGTGTCTGTTGACTCCTTGGATGAAAAATTCTAAAGAAAATAGGAAGGGCCTGAAGTGAAGAGAATGACTGTCTTCCGTGAGTGTGCTGTTTCATTTTGGAATAAGCCTGCCATAACGTGATGGGCTGCCCCAGATGGCCAGCCCGACACATTCCTTGAATGATGAGACAGGTTCCTAACAATGGCGAAGTGTGCTATCAGCCCCTGAGTGGTGTAACAATATACACGTGCAAACATTCTATCCCTTACAGAGGATATCTGGGAAAACAATTTGGCCCACTCTCTTAAGTCAAACAACTGCAGATACATTCCAGTGTGTCCTTTTCAATAAAGACAGGTGGCCTGCTAGTTCCTCACTCCGGAACTCCGCTCTCTACTGACAGCGATATGCCTGCTGCAGTTTAACCATGCATGTGGATAAAGTATTTATGGTGACATAAATCAGAGACTCTTCAACTCGCCTTATGTCAAACATTTTTATTCTCTGCACACTTCACAGAGTTATAAGGTGCTCCTTTTTTGTCTAGAGCACCAAGTCTTAAAGTTTGAGTCAGCCGCTGCATGACTATTGTGAACTTTCTCACTGGATCCTGAATTGAGCGGTGGCATTAACCCTCCGCTCAGCTCTCCTCGGAAATGGCTCACTATAAACTTCCCATGTTTGCAATTTTGTGTGGCAACCATGGATGTGCCCACTCTTATAAGCTGAAGTCTTTGCCTCTAAAAAGCTTCCAGAAATTCAAGCAGGTACACTCAGTATGTAGAGAAATTTCTCAAGAACCTTGCAAAGCCAGACAGCCCAGAGGCTATGATGTCCCTATTTCTCTACTGTGTGGTCAAAGCCCTATTACACTCTCCTTTGGATAAAGTGTATAGCATCTATGACTGATGCTATGTCTTGAGATGCTGTTGTTGAAAACGGCCACTAGAGAAAGAAAAATGGCTTCAGGTCCTACATATCAAGGTGGGCAGTTACTTTCAAGGCTACCATCTGTTAGATGATGGCTGCCATTAAAAGACTTGGCAGACAGGCCAGATGGTTCAGTAAGTAAAGGTCCGTGCCCCTTTCCCTGACAACATGAGATAAATCCCTGAGATCCACAGGGCAGAAGAAGAAAACCCACTCCTGTCGGTTGTCCTTTGACCTCTATATGTCTGCTACTCCATGCCTGCCCCACCAACACCACACACGCATACAATAAATAAATGTAATACATTTTTAAAGTAATCTGCCATTTTTTTTTTCAAATTCTTCCCATCCGTGCATGTCCAGAGAGAAGCATACCTCACACCCATGTTCTCACGCCTGTGCTCCAGCTCTGGGGTGTTTCCATGCTCTATGCACTGCTTATTCTGAACACTCACTGTAAATTTAGAGATTAGGAAAAAGAAATCCTACTTGATATGTATAATTTACGTAAACAGCTTACTGAGAAGTCTTGATCTCAGGAGGGGATATAAATATGGTTCATCTCCTATTAGCTTTGTTGTCTGGTGTTTCGATGCCTCAACCAATGTAACCATCAGAGCTCAGGTGCAGTTGGTTTGCAACTTCTCTGGTGCTGCATAGAACTCACTCTCACTCTTCCAACAGAAGTTGGGATTCCAGGCTTTATGAGAGGGCACAGAGAGCACAGCACCCTGTGCCTTGCCTCCCTTTCCATTGCCATTGTTGATGTCAGGTTAGGCAAGGGAGACTTCAGAGCAGGCATTGTGCAGCTGTGTTTATGCCTAGGCAGAGCACTGATGTCTCTGTGTCCATTACTGACTCACTTTGAACTCGTCCCCAGGCTCTGCAAGTATGGACAGCCCAGAAGCAGCACACTGTGAAGCTGGGACCCAGGCTCGGTCTTCAGTATCTACATAACCACTGTTGTGTGATGACAACCAGCAGGACGTCCTCCGTATAGCTGTGTTTCCAGCTGTCCAGGGCCCCAGCTGTGCCCCCACAGTATGAGGGGCACAGAATGAAGATTCTAGGAATTTTTAAAATCAGCTTTGACTTTAGCCAAAATAAATTTCAAATTCAATATCCTATAATATTTAAATTAAAAACCCACAGCTAACACTATGTAATGTATCAGCACATGACCTGGAATAACAGCTAAACCACAATTTACTGTTTAGGTGAACTTGATAGAGTCAGTCGTTTTACATTTTCAAGCCTGAGTTTCCTAAGCTGCAGAATGAGATCACGGGAGCCCCTTCCTCAAGGTGAGTTTATTTATATAAATAGGCCAGGCTCACTCACTAAGTTAATGGAACAGTTTTCTTCTCATATTCAGAAGACTATATGTATTATAATTAAAATGCAAGCGTTGTGTTTTTAAAAGAAGCAGTTTTCTGTATCTCTTTAATGATTTCACATCAAGATATATTTTGCCAAGTGTCTGTTCCTCTCTAACTGCTGTCTTAATTCATAATGATTATGATTTCAGTTTTTTCTCTAATGCTTCTTGTTTCCTTAGAGAAATTATAGTTTTAAAGATGGTGTAAGATTACAGGATTTGCAGGCATTCTCTTGGACAGCGTTATAGTAACTCTGTTGCTGTGAAGAGACACCATGACCAAGGCAACTCTCAGCACATAAAGCCTTTAATTGGAGGCTTGCATGCAGCTTGAGAGCCTCAGTCCATGATCATCATGAGAGTTTTTCCATACTTATCCACAGGCAGTGGGCAGGGAGAGCACGGGCCTGGCACAGATTTTGAAACCTCAGAGCTCACACACATCTTCCAACAATGCCACACCTACTCCAACATGACTATACCTTTTAATCCTTCTCCAACAGTTCCACTCTCTGATGACTAAGTATTCAAGTATAGGAGCCTATTGGGTCATTTTCATTCAAACCACCATATACAGTAAATCACAAATATTACCTCAGTCAAGGCTCATTATAAACATATTGAAAGGCATTATTCTACGCCCAGCCGTAGGTATTCTAATCAAATACAATGTTGGTGGAGATGAGGTATTTACACTTACCAAGGGCCTTCTTAGTCCTATGATATCTGATAGGTGATTTTCTGGTTCCCTTATAGAGAAATTATATATATATAATTATATATTATGTATATACCTATTTGTACGTGTATAAATTAAAGCATCCTCATAACCTTTCTTCCTCCATCTGCTCCTTCAAACTGCTCCCATGTATTCCTTGTCTTTCTATTTCTTAAACTTGTGGTCTCTTTCTCATTAGTGTTACGTATAACCTGCTCAACCCCTATAATGTTACTTGTATTTTATTCCAGGACTGACAACTTGGTATTGATTAAACAACTGCAGTCACCTTCCCTGGAGACTATTGCTCCTGCTCTCAGTGTTCTTTAGCTTCCTGTAGTTCTCTGTCTAGGGTTGAAGCCCTGTGAGATCTTCCCTTCCTAATGAACTTGTCCATGGCTGCCAGCCTTATTCAGATCTTGCTTGGGCATCCATGTTGCTAAGGTATCGTGGATGTGGCTTCTCTGACATTTCTCTTCCTCTGGCTCTTAAAATCTTTTGGTACCCTATTCCGCAATGACGCTTGAGCTTTAGGTGCAGGATTTGTGTTGAGGATGTATCAGCTGAGACTGGCTATGCCTTGATCACTTGTTTTCTGTATTTTAATGGAGACAGATACTGTTTTGAGATGATGGCAAAAATTATAGCTGACTAGTATCTATGAATACCTGCATGTTCCTGTGCCTTAGTTTACAAAGGATGCCTTGTGAATCTTAACTATACATATACATATATTTTATATATTTATATATACACACAGACAGCACATGTGACCTCTAAGTCTTGACTTGTTACTGCTTCTGTAGTAGCTGAAATTAAATGTCATTTTCCAATAATTATAGCATTGTACACTCATGCGTACCAGCTCTACTTTCCAAATTGTTTCTTACAAGAGGTAGTGGAGGAACCTGCCCTGGAACATAATGAAGAAGGGAATCAGAAACCAATTGGGGGAGTAAATGGCAAATTTCTTTTTTTAACATAAAAATACAGGATACAATGAAAGAAAGCAAAGCCTACCAGCAAACTATTGTTTTTAATCAGTCTCTTTAAGAAGAGACTTTCATCACATTTTACATGTTTACATTAAATAGAATGACATATTTAAAATCATGGAAAAAAGCTTGATTTGGTCTTGCAAGTTCCTGGTTCTGTGTCTGACTGTCTCTTCCTCCGAGCATTTATGCTGTCTGGCCAGAGCATAGAGCCATTTTGATGGAAATAACTGTGCTCTGTTTTGCTTTTCTCATTTGTTTTGTTTTTGTCTTTGTTTGTTTTGTTGTTGCAGGGCACACTCTCAATCCTCCCAGCCAGCACAGACAATCCCCTGGTTCTGTGGAGGAAACACATTGAAATATGGTAATAATAATTTTAAAAACACTGAAATTTTAAATGAAATGAGGTAAGCAGCATTTTCTTTGGCATCAGAGAAAAGACACTACAAATAAGCTGGTCTTCTTATGAGGTAAATTTCCTCTCTAGGAGAGCATTTCAACATCCTCCAGACTGCTCTCTGGTGAGTAGATCTATAAGGGAAATTTATCTCAAGATCCATTCTGCTTATATTCTGAGATCTGCAGCAACATACAATTTTGTGTCAGTATTGTTCTCATTTAAAATAATTTTGGATATAGACTGAAAAAGAGTCTCATTGTCTAGACACAATACCATACCCTACAGAATATCAATGCACTGTTACATAAAGAGACATTCATCTCTAGGTTTCCATGGTCAACTCATACAGTTGCACCCTGAGCCTGCGGTGCTTGGACAACACACAGGAATCTTAAGTTCTTTCCCAATATTTAGAACTGATACGTATCTCCCTAAGAGGGCACTTGGTTTGCTAAGCTGAAAAACTTAATTCAAACTTAGCCTGTACTCACTCTATTGAACTCTTCAAATACATGTCAGGTTAATAAAAGCTAAGCCATGGTGGGCTAAGCCATTTTGGTAACCATTGAAGTCTTCTTTGATCCTGATAACCCACATGTGTTCAGCAAGAGTGACTTTTGACGGTCAGCATGCTGTGATTTGGATATCTAACTTACGCTCTAGCCCAACGTGGTTTATTTTACTCCTATGGATGGAAGGCTTATGAATATGAAGCAGGAAAAGATGGAAACCGCACAAGGCTATACCACATGACATCTCGGGCATGTTCCCCCCTTGGCTAGAGTCTGCATTGTTTACGTGTGACTTCAAGGGCTTTTTCTTTGTATGCGAGGAGCTTTGAAGTAAAACAAACAAGAGCGCCAGAATGGTTTCTTCTCTATTTGGGCAGCCCCGACCGCTTTCCCTTACGAACGTGTCTCCCATTCTGACGAAGCTTCTGACCCTGACCGGAAACCAGGTGTCTTCCTATCGCCTGGCAACAGGAGGCCCGAGAAGGAGGCGATGAGGTGGGTTAAAGGTGCGAAAACGGATAATGTGCTGGAAAGAGCTCCCTGAACTTTCAATGCTTAAGTAAGTATAAATAGCAACCTCAATAAATCACCCCAAACATCCTTGGTTTTATTTCGCTCAGAATAAGTTATCTCTCTGAGAGGAATTCCATGGAGGCTGGGGGTTCCCTGGGAAGAGAAAGGAACTCCTGCATTTCACATAAAATATGTATGTAACTTATTTGGGACCAATTTGGTTTTTTAATTTTTATTTGTGATGTGTGTGTTTGCGGAATGTGTATGTATGGCTCTGAAGACATGTATTCCAAGACACTCATGTGGAAGATAGCAAGCAGTTCTCAGGAATCGGATCTCTCCTAGTATGGTCATTTCCAAGACTCAAACTCAGGTTCTTAGTCTCACACACTGGCACAGGCTTGCTTGTCTATGCTACTGACTGTCCTGTGTGGATTTTATTTCTGAAAATTCTTTCAGCTGTACATTGATAAGTAAGTACGCATATATGTGCATATGTGCACATATATATCCCCCAAATTTTCAGTAAAAGCAGAATGGACTCCACTACTTTCACTGTGGGCTTGTCTATGCATGGTAAAATCTTTACACAAGGCCTTTCTTACCTCTACACCAAATTGTGGTAATCACATCTCTCTGATCTCCAGAACTGTTTAACATCTCTTCAGGAAAAAGAAAGAAAGAAAAGAAACTCTTGAGAACTGCCGATGAAACTTATTGTAAAACCTTGTAAATCAGATGTTAGAAGAAATAACTCTGTAAGATAAGATTATTGCTTCCTAACGATGAGTAATATAAACAGAGATGGAGAAAGGCATGTGGGTCAGCATTACCTGAGGTTCATACTGTCTAGAAGTCATTAAAGTTTATGATAGTTCAAAACATCATGTTCCCCGCTGCTTAACGTTCAAGCATAGCATCTATAAATCGAATACAGCCAATTAAGAAATGTTCCTGACAACTGATTGATTGATTGATCTCAGTTTTGCGCAGAATAATAGACAAGAACAGGGAACCTATTACAGGACTGCATTATTGATAAAACCAAGAAGACTCAAAATTACCTGCAATACTAATACACTTGAGTAATCTCAGTTCTAATGACAAAACCTGACTTTACAAACGTCTGTCCAGGCAGACAAGAAAGTAATGGAAAAGAATGAAAGTTGCTGAATCTCCAGGCACAACATATTAATTACTAATATGAGTTTAGGTATTTCAAAGCAGCTGATAAAATTAGTAGTAAATGGAGACAAAGCCAAACAAGAAATTCAGACATAAAGGGCTAGGGATAGAGAGTCAAACACAAGGGTGTTTAGGATGAACATTAGCATTCCAGACAATCGCCTGGAAGGAAGGCAGCAAGCAGAGCTATGAACACTAAGCAAACCTTGATAATTCTTTTTTAGAACAAAATGATCTCTGCTTAAAGGACACCCAACATGTTTTTGCTCCACTTTTGTTTTGGTTTAAATGTTTTGCAATGTGTATTTTTTTTTTGAGATGATGTATGGCTTGAAGAGGAAAACAATGCCATTTAAATTCAGTGTTTTCCCCAGAACTGTTTATCAGTGTTTCATTCTGGGCACTGTGAGCACAAATGATTTCTTTTTTCCTGAAGCCAGATTTGGATCACTCACTTGAGCTGGGCCTGAGGGAAAAACACAGCACGTATGATGAGCTGATTAATTACCAGAAATCAAATGCCTTACAGTCCAGAGCTCTGTGCTAGAAAGCAAGTACCAAAAGCAGAGTGTGGCGAGGTCGGCATTACTGCATGGATGAGCGTGAGCACTGTGGGGATTAGGTCATACTGTGCCCAGAAGCAGAGGACTTAAGAGTGATTATTTATTCTTGACAATGTCACCTGTGTTGCCCCTTTTCCTTTATTTTTATTTTATTGTTTCTGAAGCAGAGTTGAAGATTCTGTTAGTGATCTTTTAATATAGGTTAAACAAGGGGATAGAAGAGGAACACTTTTGTGCATGCATGCATGCATGTATGTATGCATGCATGCATGCATGCATGTATGAACTTTCATGTGTGTGCATACAGTGCATATGGAAGCCAGAGGTAACATTGTGGGTACTTTATCACCGTCAACCTTAGTTCATTTTATCATTGCATTTTATTTGTTTTGTTTATTGTGATGCAGAGTCTTTTTCAGAACCTAGAATTTACCAGTTCAGATGGACTACTTGGCTATGGAGCCTCTTGTCTCAGTTTCCCCAACATGTCCCCTCGCCTGGATTTTTGACATGGGTCCATGAGACTTAACTTAAGACCTCATGCAAGCACATTATAGGATGAGCCCATCTCCCGAGACCCCCTCCTCCCCCTTTCAAATACACGACTTTTAAAGCTGAATACTAGCAAATCAAGCTTAAATTTTCCTCATTCCTAAAAATCTTACATGACAGTGTGATGGTCTCATCACCCCTTCATACTCCTTGAAAGCTGTACAGTAATTCGGAATCAAGGTGAGAGCCTGTCTTTTCTCAAGCTTTGAGTACATAAATAGACTCCTTTGAGCATGTCACTTAGGAAGAGCTTCTCATTAAACTGGAATGCATGTCTGCTGGGGAGACATAAACAGAGACAGAATAGCATGAAATGTTGAGGACAAAACCTTGCTAAGCTCTTAAACCTGAAATCTCACCAATAATCCAAGATGGGCAAGAACAGCGTGGTGGCAAACTTTTTCTATCTTCAAAATTGCAGAAAATATTCTGTATACTCCTCCAATTCGCAAGGTAAGTTGGTTTCTTTTCTATTTTCTGTAGCTAATATCCATAATACTTCCATTAGCCTCCCAGATCCATTTGTAGGGAAAGACAAAGGTCATAGAGTCCCCTTAGAATGCCTACACAGGCAAGTTGGCCTATTTTTAGCTCCTGTGTTTTAATATTTTTCTTCTGGGGATCATTTGTTCTCCCAAATACTTTGTGCAATTTACCTTCTGCTTCCAAGAAGTTTCCAGAATGGAGACTCAGCCATGCTTAACAAGATCATTGTAGAAATGATCATAAGAAACGATCATAAATAAATCAAGATTATTGAGTGAAAGAGCACCAGGTCAGAGTCTTCCTCTACAACCCAAGCCAGCCCAGTAGAGGAAAATGGGGAACAGTAAACTTCAGGTGTAAAACAGGCAACTGTGGAGAAGGGACAAGTCAGATGGGGAAGAAGTGAGTGCTTCAGGGTTTAAGAGTGTAATTAAGGACACATGACCCTAGGAATGGGACTCATGGATAGACACTGCTTTCAAGAGAAAATCAACATCACAGTAATAAACTGTGTTCCAGAACATGTGTGAGATTGTGTTTCTTACTGTACAGTGAGTTTTCTATTTTTAGAATTTCACTTTCTCCTTTCCATGGAGTCCAACATCTTACAGCTCAGCAGGCCTTCAAAAGGGAATTCTTCCATCTGCCTGTTGAGAACTGAATCCCCAGAGCAGGACCTTTAGTGAAGACTCTTGTGGGACTGGGAATTCTTTCTCTCCTACTATCACTTTTAAGATGTGAAAACACAGTTATTGAGCCACAGAGTAGAACTGGTCTAACTAGAAAACACTCAACAGTAGGGGATGCAGGTGAAAACCACCCCTCAGAATCACAATAGCCTGGAAATCTAACTACAGAATTTAAAATATGAAGTTTATCTATGGAATTTAAAAAAAATTACAAGTCTTTTATAAAGTTAAACAAAGACAAGGGAGATAGCTTAGGGTGAGTGTGAGGACCTACATCCAAGTCAGAATCCACGCTAAAGCTGGACACAGCACAGCCATCCACCATGCCAGATCTCTCCCGCAGAGACAAAAGGCACAGGCAGGAGCATGTCCAGAACGTTTTGGCCAAGATGCTTTGGTGGAGTCCATGCTGATGAGTTCTGTGTCAAACAAGGTGAAAGGCAACAACAATCGCCCAAAGTATCCTTAGATTTCCACCAGAGTGTCAGGATATATGCATACTTACAGCCACACCCACAGATGAAAGAACCCCATCACATACACACACACACACACACACACACAAACACACACCACCACCACCACTAGAAAGTGGCATTAACGTTTAATATTTACTAGCGTTTATTTCTTCCAGTCCCTCCTATTTCTCCGTCATAACAATTGGCTTCAGATTTTGCTCCTTGTCCTTGCCACCCTATTCTTCACTTTCAATGATTTCTTTGGGCCTTTTATTGTGAGAGAAATTTGAGTACGGACAAAGCCAGCTCCATTATTTCTCATGCACACATGCCTAGAGTCTCAGCAGCCCATTTTCACTCATCTTCATTCAAACAATCCTCTGCTAAATGATTTTACTTTCTGCAACTTTTCTGTCCCCTTATGTCATTTATCTTTTATCTGTTCGAGTACTTAAAATGCTTCTTGCAGACATTAAATATTTAAGGAGTTCTCTATTCTTATCTATTGTATAGCAATTTGTTGGTAAGTAGGATATGAATTGTTGAATATTTTGCAAGAAAGTGCCAGTTTAGTAACTTAAAAAGTTATCTTCAAATACACTCCCTTTGTTGGAAAAATATAAGAATATGTGGATGCTGTTAACCCTGGGCCTCTTTGACATAATATGTTTTAGAAAATTGTAACATTTGAGTTTGAGGCACATTTCATGAATTTTCCACTTTTGGCAAAAAATTTACCCTCCTAATTATGTTTACCTTAGGCTAATATTAAAATTGGTTTGCTTTACTTGATATGAAAATTGCCTAAGGGTAAGGGCTCAGAGAGAAGGACTTGACCCAGAAACATACAGGCAAGGGAGAAGTCAGCCCAGGGGTATAGATTTAACCTACATAGTACAGAAAGTGGATGAACCACAAACATGTAACCAAGAGGTGCTCATCTCTAAAGAGAAAATGAGGACTTAGTAAGACTTTTCACTCTTCTAACTGTTTTTGCCCTTTTTATAACTCTTTGCCTTTGTTGAGACAAACTCACACAAAATCTTTTTAGTCTCTACCTTCATGTTTTATAACTTTTGCTTAGTTTCCTTGCAAGAGGCTATTGTAATTGTTGGTCAATGGAAATCTAAAGAATCTGGATGGGTTTCCATTGTCAGGGGTACTAGAGACACCTCCTTCCGGCTCTTATTCGTACTTGTTTTGATTCATGATTAGAGGCACTCACCTGTGAACATGGATGTGCCTCTATGTTGTTAATTGAGTCGTGCTGATTGGGTTAAGGAATACATTAAAACTTTTGATGTGTTGGGAGTTCGCAGAGGGGTTCACTAGCAGAGTTAAGTACACTGAGGGAGAAATTGGCCCCATCCACATGTCTGTGAGCCTAGGGAACTCCAATGTACTATGCCCCTTTTTTGCTCTTGTTGGAGATCGGAAATTTGGGCTCTAATATTGGGACTCCAGGCCTCAGAGCACCACTCTGCTGAACTCTTAGGGTGTTGACCTCGCATTCAGTTACACCACGGGCACCACTGATGCAAAGACCTTCAACTTGAGACTAAGCTACAAAACTATCATTCTAGAAGCTCTGTGTTTTATGTAATAAAAGTTCTCAGCCTCCAAAACCACATGAACCAATTGTCCTAATAAATCCCCTTGGTGTCTTTCCCTCCTATATGCTATATCTCTCTGGAGACCTGAGTGACACAGCCCTTCATTCTTTTGCTGTCAACAATCTCTAAAACAAGAATAACATGGATAACTAAGAAGTGTGATTATTCCCCGTTAATTCCAGTAATTTACAGCTGTAATTTCAAGTGTGCTCATAAGATTGTTTTGAAGCAGGAAACAGTATTATCTTTATTTCAAAAATGGGAAATTGTTGTATACACAAACTAAACAAGGCATCCTCATTTGCTGCCTTTTCCTTGGGGAAACAGCCATGTTGCATCTTGGTAGAGTGTTACTGTTGCTGGTGAATGTGTAATTGACATAAGGTTTTCTGTGGAATAGGTTTCCAAATCGCAGAAAGTAAATAGTTTAATAAAATTACATGGAGAAACTATATTATTCCTAGAGTTGAAAAAGGTACACTCAATCATTCAATACCAAGGACTTTACTTAGCTCTTATTAAAACAGCTGCTTTGTTGACACAGGCGTTAAAATTGGGATAGTCTCGCACAGTGATAGAAAACACATTTAATCCCAGTACTCAGGAGGCAGAGGCAGATAGATCTCTGAGTTCCAGGCCAGTCTGGTCTACAGCGCAAGTACCCAGACAGCCAGGGCTACACAGAGAAACTTGTCTTGAAAAAAATTATTAAAGCTATGATAGTCCAGTTTGGCTTGAATCTGGCGGTCCGAGTGCATGATGCCGCTGGTTGTATGTACATCAGTTCTGTTGAAGCAGGAAGAGGTTGTTTCCTTGGCATCTTCTGCAACCTCTGGATCTTAAAATCTTCCGGCCCTCTCTTCTGCAAAGATCCTGAAACCTTGGGAAGGGGGCTTTGATGAAGACATCCCGTTTAGGACTGAGTGCTCCAAACGCTCCCCCCACCCACCCCCACTCTCTGCACATTGTTAAGCTGTAAGTCTCTGTGTCCGTTCCCATCTACTGAAGAAAGAACCTTCTGTGATGAGGGCTGAGAGAGGCACTGATCTATGGGTACAGCAATGTGGTGTTAGGAGTCATTTTATTGCTGTTCCTTTAGCAGAGAAAGAGTCTTAAGTGCTGTCTGCAATTGATAAATGCCAGCAAACAGAAGTTTTCTCCAGTGGATTCTCACTGTGTATATTAACTGCATTGTAGGGCAGACCCCGTGCCCTGGAGGAGGTGGCCAACAAAGAGTGAACCCGGTGGTATTTTTGTATACATTTTTGTCTCATCTCATTTTGTTTTTCTTGGTCATTTTTTTGTCTCTTTGGTCTTTTAATTGTTTATTTTAATTTCTGGTTTGGCATGTGTTTCTTGATTTTGTTTGCCTTTATTTGTTTTAAAGAAGTAAAGAGGAGAGAGAGAGAGACTATAATTATATTTCTGAGCATTTTTCCCTCAAAATGCAACACACAGCCTTTCAACTTAGTCTAATAAAGGGATCTATCATCTGCCCTTATTTATTATTATTAATTTTTCTATTTTTGTCCTAGAAATCGCTGTAACAATTCTTCCTTGTATCCTGGAAATCATAAAAGTATGTGAAATTTTCCACCTTCTAAACACACAGTATTATCCCCATCATTTGATTGTTGCTTTTTGTGGGAGGTTTTGCATCAAAACAGACAAAAGGATTTCAATACATTTTAGAAGAAGTCAAATATTCCAAGGAAAATTACTTGTGTCTATATTGACATTGACTCATTTGTATCTAGTTGCTATTCTATTTTATCTACCCGAACCTAAACTTTGATATTTACAAAAGTTAAGGGTCATATTTGTAGGCACTTATCAGTCTTGTTTGCGATCAATAATGCCCTAGTCTCTTGAGTATTTACAAAAGAACGTTTCAGAACACTTGAGACAATGTACCTTGAGGTATGGTTTAATAGCATGGCATTTCTCACAATTCAAGCAACCAAAGGTATCTTCCTTCCCTGTGGTCAATGTCAAAAGATTCAGTCAAAGTAGGACAGAGTAGTGATATGAACCTTGAATACCATACTCAAATTACAATGACCAAAACTGCTCCTTAGTTGAGCTAATAATTAAAGGTAAAATCTCAGTGAGAAAGAACTAGAAGTAGAAGAAAATTCATTTTTTTCTGTTTACTATTTATACCTGTTTTCATATTTCACTTACTAAATTTGCCTCAAGATGTTGCTATCCAAGGGATAGAGAGAGAAAATACCAACAATTCTAAAACTGCTTTTTAAAATGTCAGAAAAATAAGTGTTGCCTTTGGTCTGTGCACTGCTCCTCTTGTTACTGTCTATTAATAATGATAATTATTTATCTGTTAGTATTATTTCTACAGATGTGGAGAAATGGCATCAAGAATATCCTTTTGGTTGGAGACACAGCTTCAGCAGCCCAGGTTTATAGGGCCTGACATTTCCTGGGTTGTAGGTGTCCAATTGTTGAAAACATAGAAAAATGTCCTTCACAGGACAAACTCTTCCTTTTATGAATTCCTTTGCTTTTTATCTCTTTTTTTCTAACAACTTTTTTAGCAAGGCAGAGAAGTAGAGACTCACAAATCTCTCACTGTATTGGGTACATCAAATATTTATCATGCACCAGCCCTGTGTTTTCCCTGTTCTGCCGCTGGGGACGTAAAGGAGGATAGAACTTTTGAGATAAAGGAGTAAATATTCTTGGGAAATGATGAGGTCAGATAGAAAATAAAACGATTGCAGACAGTATCCACAGTGATGTAGGGGATGGAGGATCACAGTAAGACGGAGAATGATTGAGGAGGATTGAGGCCCTAATTAGAAAGGTACAAAAGAATACTACTCTAAAATCATGATCTTGAAACTGACCTGTGAATCAGAAGAATGAGCCAGTCAACCAGCAAACCCGGGAAGTAATGTTCCAGACTTAGGTAACAGTAAATACAAAGGCTCAAGGTAAGAGCAAATATAATTTGTGTAGAGAAAAGATATGTAGTAAATAAAATAAACCAGTATCTGGCATCAAGAAAAAGGGGCCAAAGAGTTAGCTGGAAACCACATTAACATGGTTCAAAGATCATAATAAAAAATATTTTATTTGATTCAAGCAAAAGTCTTCATAAAGCTTTAAAGAAAACATACTGTTGTGAACATTATGTATTTTAAAACATCAGTTTGTGAGGGGGCGACTCAAGAAAAAAGACAGAAAAGAGAATGCAGTAGTGTAGGTATGATACGGTACTAACTTGAACTTTAGTTCAGCTACTTCAGTAGCTAGCTGAAAGGGGAAATCAAGAGGGATTGCACACTCCAGGAAATGCATTGAGATAGAATTAAAAGAATGACTCTACTAATTCCATGTAAGTGAGGAGAGATGGGAATGAAGAATGCATTCTGAGACTTGGACCATAGGATAGTTCCCTAAGCAGAAGAAGAAAATAGGGTGTGAGTACAGGTGCAGGAAAAAGAAAGAAAACATTCATGCTCTACCTCCTGCCACGGAGATTATCATTTCAACAGATGGCAAATAAACATGAACCTTCAGCCACATATTCATCATTTTCAGGAAGGTGTTTTATGGCCTTTGCAGGAATTCTGCCTGCCTCCCATGCACAGTCAAAATTAATCTCTGGTGGTTTGGGGTGCGGAAACTATTAATTTTATTCTCTGCACCAGTAAGAAAATGCACATTATAAATTCACCCCCTCCCCAAACTGGCTGGCTTCAGAGGAAGAGCTAAGAGTCACTTAACCCATACTAAGTGTCAAGATCTATGTCCTGGTACAGAAAAAGTCTGCCAAAGTTTCAAGGCACAAAGCAGTTCTCAATCTCTTGGGAAGGAATCTGAACCTAGGAGTCTGACACAGGATCAAGATGGAGTCCAGGAAGGGGATCCAACACTAAAAAGAACTAGAGCAAACTGCTCTTAACTCACTCCAGCAACCATTAGCCTAAAGAAGATAGATGCCTTTTCCCTGGAAAGATGATGATTTCAAGTACCAGAGATGGCTCTTAATTTGACAGTTGGCTGCCGAGAGGTTCCTGTTGCACGGATAGGAAAGATGTTGGCTTGAAAAAATTTAGTCGGTCTGAAGAAAATGTACTTCCCTCTGATCATCTGCTTGGACAAGGCAAGAGTGAGCTGTCCAAGTGAACGGCACTCTCAGCTGTAGTCAGGCCTGACACTAGGTGGATATAGCTGAACGGAGCTCTTCAGAGCCCCTTCTTCTGCTGTCTGTGTGG
>LOEQ01000192.1:369732-384532 GCA_001685075.1 Bramus lutescens | reverse complement strand
TTTGGAAGAGCAGGCAATGCTCTTAACCTCTGAGCCATCTCTCCAGCCCTTCACTATAATTCTTTTGCCAAGTTTTATAATCAGGAGAACAATTTCTGCATTTTTCCCAAATTTCCCTAATTCTTTTCATCAGTCAGGTTTTCCCCACATAATCTGCTTTACAGCTTCAATGCCTGCCTGCTCTATCAGATCAGGAAGGCTCATTTTATCGTACTGCACATCCATATTTTCAGAAGCCACTGGTGTGGAAGGAGGACAAGAACATGAAGAACAAGTACACTAGTAGAATTGCTATAACCACAGTCATTCGTAACATTACCAAATGCGTATGCAGACGCCATAGAAGCGGTCCTGGGGCCACATACGTGTTTACCCATTGGCCCTAAAGTAGCACGCTCATTTAGCAGCCACAGAAAGCATGGCATGCCTGATCACACTCCATCCACACAGGAAACACAGAGACCAAGAGCCTAGGCAAGGCAACATGCCCTCAAAGCACAACCCCAGTGATAAGCTTCCTCCAGCAGGGCTCCACCCCATAAAGGTTCCACCGACTGGGGACCAAGCATTCAAGTATGTGAGACTATAAGAGATAATTGTCATTCAAACTGCTACAAGATAAAAATAGTACGATCTGACTGAAGACTCTTACATAAAACCCGTTCTTGTTGTTCTATCTTCAAAGAAATTCCTTCCCAAATAAATTTTCATAATTTAACTTGTTTTCATGGTAATTGTGAATCATATGGTATGTTTTCTGTATATTTGTTTCCCTAATTTTTTGTTTCTTTAAATGCATTTTTCTCAAAAGAGCATTATAGTCTTTAAAAGTTTTATATAATAAAATAAGAGTAATTATGATAAAAAGTACCATAGAATATATAGTTTTATGCAAAAATTAGTTCAAGTTCTACTTTACAGAGATTTTTGACCAAGACCAAGTATTTTCCTGTCTCTGGGTAGTGTTTTCCATCTGGAAAGTGAAAATATTAGTACTATCTTTTATGGATGAGATGATTAAATGAAATATCAAATAATAATTTCTTTAATCAAACCTTCATATTTAATCCCAGTCTCCCTTAGATGGATGTACTCCTGGGGGGTGCAGGGGGGCTCATGCTGGCTCTGCAATCAAGATTCCAGGCACACGGTGCTTATTCCAAGCCACTGGTGACAGGTGGCATATTTTCTAAGTGCCAAAACCCTTCTACAGTGTTTTGAGGGAGCTTCTGTTCTTCTGCAAGCCCTCTACTTCCTAAATTTTTAACTGAACATGAGCGATCTCGTGTCCTTGTTTGTTTTATGTCAAGCTGACCTGATTTCATCTTCAGGCAGTCATTTGTGATACAAAGATCTGGGAGGACTGTGGTGAAATATGCTGTTGCTTTCCCCCAGTGCTTAACTAACCCAGCCATCATTACTATTTCAGAAAGCAAGGAGAGGCAGCTTGCTTTAATCTAAGTCATAGCACATATTGAGTTCTGGGTGGTGGTTGTTGTGATATATTCTCATGTAGCACAGGCTGGTATGGAAATTCACTATGTAGCTGATGATTTCCTTGAACTTCTGGTCTTCTTGCCTCTAGCTTCCTAAGTGCTAAGCTAAATAGTATGTGCCACTGTGCCCTGTTTTTGCTAAGTAAAGATCCCAGAGCTTTGTGGATGCTTCTCAGATACTCTAGCAACTAAATTACATCCATAGCACTGAGTATCATTTTAAATATGCACCCAGGTCCAACAAAATCTGTTTTGTGCTAGAGAACATTTACTTAAAGATGTTGTAATAATTTCTAATGTGAATAAAAATGTTGGACAAATGTATGAATGTCTTCCCCAAGTGAGCAGCCAGTGGCAGTGGCTTAGTGGGGAGCCAATGTTTTCAAGTGTTCAATTAAGGAAATATTATATATATATATATATAATTACATTATATATAATACTATATACTATACTGCACTCAACTTTTATTCCTTTTAACTCAATCAGAACACCACATTCTGTTTTATGAAATCATATTTGGCTGGCTGAATTACAGGGTTGTTAAGCTAATGTAATGAAAAAGTTAAATATTTTCTTATAAACACCTTATACAATTTGTGAATCCAAAGTCTTTTGTTTTTACGTCTGAAGATGAATATTAATATTTACATACAATCATAAATAAATATCTGTTACCTCCAAAAGATAAATAGCGATAAAACAATTTTTAGAGACCTTGGCAGAGGAGAACATCGTTTTTTTCATCATCAACAGTTATAAATTACCAATGCTGTGTTACAGTTTCATCTGCTTGAGAAGAAAGGAAAAAAGTGTACTTGTGTATAAACCATAATTTAAGCGTAGCCTAGGACAGATACTCTGTTTTCAAAGCCTGAGCATTTCACGGATTTCACGTTCACTGTACCCATGCCTCCCTTTCTGCACCAAGGATAAATCTCTCATTTACCCTGAAGGGAAGCTTTAAAGAGAGTGCCGCAGAACTTGGCTCTGAGCAAGCGTTCTCTACAATAACAAAGAGACGGTGTATCTGAGGGGTGGCACTTTCTCAGTGACTGCTTTACTCAGAAGGGAAAATTTACTGACTGGGTGGAGGCTCAGAGGGGATTTTATGTTATTATTTTTTTTCTTTAGTCCGTATTTGTTACACTTGGATTAGCCTGGAAAATAGTTACCATGGTAATAACTCCACTTATATCAAATCTTACAAATAAACTATGGAAAGCCTCCCACAGGTTGTATACAATGCTGCCCGGCCATTTCATGTAGTCTATTGTTTAAAGTAGGAAATGTTTTAAAAATTGTTTAATTGTTACATTTTATTTGTGATTTTCCTGCTTTAACTTTCAAGTTAGTGAAATCTTTTCCTGTCTAATTTGAGAGAGGCATGTTTAATTTCAGTAGGTATTCTTCGGATTTTTAAATTTGTTTGTTTAGATGTAAGTGCAGCGTGAACCTGGTGTTTAGAGAGGCTGGAAGAGGTTGTTAGATCCCCTGGAATGGAGTTACAGGTGGTTCTGAGCTGTCATGTGGGTGCTGAGAGATGAACCCTGGTCCTCTGCAAAAGCAGCCAGTGCCCTTAAGTACTGGGGCATCCCTCCAGCCTTCTTCCTTTATGCATGCTTTGCACACTTGCAAAGGGATGGTAGCTTGTTCTCTTTTATATCTTCATACCCAAAGGAGCTTATCAAAAAACAAATAACTTTTCAAGAAACCTGTAATAAATCTTAATATTAGGTACTGCTAAGAACTCTTACTTAGACTTAAGGAAATCAGTCTCTCTAAAAGGTGCTTGTAATTTACAAATAAGAGCTATAAATAAATGAAACGCTACCATGAATCTGCCAGTTTTAACATTGAGAGGCACACGCTCCGTCCTCCCAATCCACTCTTCATAGAAATTCAGACAATAGGGCAGTTTTCTGATTCCTGTACTGCCTTCCATGACAATGTTTTTCCATACGTCACAGCTCTTGTTTATCAGAGCCCTTCCTGGTGCTGACCTCAGCTGTGTCCTGCAGTTTGTAACCTGGCATTCCTCTGCTCCATTTCGTGCTCCCTCACTGATATCCACAAGACAGAATTTGATGCAGAAAGAACTGAGGGGTCTCTAGTGTGCTGTAAAGTACAATAGTAGCAACAGCAACCTGAATATGAAAATATATATATATATATAAGCATAATATGATATTAGAAGAAAAGCAAAAGCTGTCCTCAGGACAGTCTAAATAAAAACAAAAAAGGTTGGTTAGAAAGACAACTATTAAATATTGAAAAGTCTTAGACACACTTTAAGACAATCATAACGTAGTATGATTACAAACAGATTTTAAGCATGTAATTTGTATAGGGTTGTACAATAATTACATATGTAAAGGAATAACTTCCATGATATGACATTGAAATGGAAACTATTTTAATATCCCATTGGCTAACTTTTAGCAAAGTCTAATTACTTTGCAATTTGTGAAGGGGAAGGGATAAGTTGTTTGAGGCAAGAATCCTGTAAAGACAAACTCTACTGGCATATCTCTTCTCATATTTGCCTTGACTATAGAAGCTGAAGGACTTTGATTTAACCCAGCCCTATCTCAATCCCTACATCCTGGGGTGGGGGAGGTGGTGCAGTGGATACTAACACAAAACAAATGTCTGCTGGGGTGCAGCTGAGACAAGCTTTCTTGCTAGAAAATGGACAACAACTGTTTGGAGTTATTTCCTTATTGTTTACCCGTGAAGTTTTAAATGTAGATTTTGGGACTAAACTGGAGTCCATACTTATATTCTGAGATTCTCATAAAGAAAGAAAAGTAAATACCTATTCTTTTCTCACCCCTAAAGCCCCCAAAATACATCTAAGACCCCAAATTATTGTTTTCTATCCAACCTGTTCAGTATCATTAGGAATCTATTGTTGAATCTTCATACTAAAAGAAATTAACAATTTTTGCCTGATGGTGGTGGTGTACACCTTTAGTCCCAGCACTCAGGAGACAGAGGCAGAGGCAGAGGCAGGTTGATCTCTATGAGTTTGAGATCAGTCTGGTCTACAGAACTAGTTCTAGGACAGCCAGGGTTATGCAGAGAAATCCCGTCTCGGGGTGGGGGGGGGACAGAAAAACAAACAAACACAAAGGAATAAAAGAAGAAGGAGAAAATAAGAAAATATTTAACAAATTGGATGTGCTAGTGCTTGGATCACAGACTAACTTGAATGCATTAGAGTTATGCTCTTTGCTACTATTACTTAAACAAAAGAATTAGACACTTTCTTCTGGAATGCCATTATACATGAACGTTGGTCTCCCAAAGATTTTGGTCATTGAAGAGTGTATGATCTAGACTGTGACCACATTAGTTATGAGATACTCTTTTATACTAAAAGAATAGGGCTAACAAATGTTATTGTCATAAAAAAGCATAGTCATATCTTTGAGCTGTTCAAGTTTCTGTCAAATCTTTAATGACCTTCCTAGTCTGACAGCAGCAGCAAGCACACTTTCTAAAGGACATTTCAGTACTAGTAAGCCATGATGAGGAGTGATGACACCAAAGACACTCACTCCTTGAGGCTTAGCATATGCTGGACAGGTTACCTGACCATGATAACAACTTAGGCTGACTCCAAGAATAAAGAAAGATATACTGGTGCTGTGGGAACTGCTCCAGCCAATAGCTGTTAAGATACCAGCCTATTTGGACATGGTCTCTTATACTACAAAAACATCTGGAAATTTTGTGCACGTTCTCTCTCCCAGCTGCTGAATTTGGCTCCTGTTCCCTGTTCATACAGAGGACTGCGATCTGTGAGTCCACCCCTAAGTACATAACCCTTTATTATACTCAATTATGAGATAGTGTGGGATTACTTTTTAGAATACATCTTCATCTGGTCCCAACGTGAATCCCAACTCCACACCTACCAGGGTAGGCCCAGAGAGGACAATCTGCGGCCCAGAAGGTCTCCCACCCCTGCCCACCTGCCAGCATCAATCTACTTCAAGAGAATGATGGGCATCAAAGAGGCTCCTTATGGAGTTTGCTAGTCATTTGAGCAAGAAACTTCTCTTGCCTGGACTGTTTGTTGTTATACTGTATGAACTGGACATTCAGGACCCTCAGAAAAAGGACTACTGAACTTGACTAAAAGTAAGATTATTCTTTGGGGTTCCTACTTCATAAAAGAGTCTGCCAGGCATTCTGCAGGACACAGAAGAAAGCGACTGACAAACTGTTGATATAGGTGAAACTGTCTTTAAAATTTCCTGCTTTATGGGAAAGTCTGCCAGATACTATGGGCCTATAGGTTGAAGATGGTTGCCCAAATATTACAGAAAATCTTTGGGTGACTGTCCAGGCAGCGAGATGTCTCTGTCAATTCTAGAGTATTGGAAGTTGCTTACAATATACTTCCTTTTTACTTAGGCAATATTATATCCTTCTGGAGTCTTTGATGGAGTTGAAGAAAATATAGTTATAATTATAGGTTTCCTTAGTTATGATAAAAGATAAAGTAGATATAAATATTGTAACTGTAAATCTTGCTTGATACTAGTTTGTCATATGTAATTTTAGTGTGTTAAAGTTAAAACCTTCCTTTTTATTCAGACAGAAGAAGGGAGGTGATGTGTGATTCCTCTGTGTATGCTGTGAATATTATTGGTAAATGAATAAAAGCTTCTTTGGGACAATTGCAGAATAGCACAAAGTGGGAATTTCAAGCAGAAAGAGGAGGAGAAAGAAGGTGAACTCAGTGTGACCTCATGTAGCCACCAGATGAGACAGATGCTGGAACCTTGCCAGGAGCCACAACCTGATGGTGATACACAGGTAAATAGAAATGGGTTAATTTAAGATATGAGAGCTAGATAGAAAGACACTTAAGCTATTGACCAAGCAATATTGCAAATAATATAGTTTCTGTGTGATTATTTTGGTTCTGTGCAGCTAGGAAATGAACAAGCAGCCTCCACCAACAGAAACCGGTATAGGGTTGGGGGTTGGGGCGGAAATTATGTAGGCTCAAAGATCTTTTTAAAAAGGGGAAATTGGATGGGATAATAAGTAGATTAGTTTGAGCTTACTCACACTAATAATAATAGTATTAGAATGAATGCTAGTGAGCTATTATTTATGTATTATTACATTGGCATAGATTCTTGTATATTGAAACAAATTCAAGTTATATTGAATATTCTTCTATTTCTGTTTACAATATTTGTACACCTAGGCAGAGTTATTTTGTTATATTATATACAAGCATGCTTCTACCTCTACTTAAGACATTTCATATATTGATACAATTTTAGAATATATTTATTATATTGCACTACACATTTCTACCTCTGATCAAGATACTTATACATTGGTTATATTTTGAGGTCACTGTCCTCATTTGTTGCACAGTTGTTTAAAGATTGTTCAATATTCTAATATCAAGTCTTACTTTTTAAGATATATAGGTATTAAGGATTATAGTTCAATAGTCATCCATGTTTGTCATACTTAGACTATTCAAGTTCTTTAGATACATAGAGACTGTATTCTGCATAGATAGGTAATCTTCAACCACTTCAAAGAACTATATAATATAGCACTTTAATAAATTAGGGTTCTGTTGACATGAGACATAATTGCTCCTGGCAGCACTGATCTATTCCCAGGAGAATAATGAGCACCCAAAACACTCCACTTGGAGCTTGTTTTCTTCTTGGCAAAACTGGCCATGTCTGAACCACTGACAAAATGCATGCATGGTGTCCGGATAGGGAGTGCCAAACCTTGCCAAGACAGGGTAAGATGGTTTTGAAATTTTTCCTGCCTCTGAAAATGGTTTGTCAGTTACTCTACCACTTAGCCAAAGTTGGTTGCTCCAATATTGCAAATGAGACTTTGCATGTTTGCCCAGGTAGCCAGTTGTCTCTGTCATTTATTGCACATTTTGGAAGTTGCCTGATAGTACTTCCTATTTACTCAAGTAATTTTATTTTTCTTCTCAGGTCTTTGATGGGGTTAAAGACTAGATAGTTGTAGTTACTTTCATGACTTGGCCAAGCTATTTCTAGTATAAGACTTAGACTCCTTAGGATAGGATAATTATTGAGACATTTAGCATATGTTTCTTGCTTGATATTATTTATGCTGGTTGTAACTCAAATTTTATACTTGATATTTATTCTTATTGTATATAGTTTTATATTAGGCTTAGAACACTCTTATTTAGACATAAGGGGGAGGTGCTGTGGGAACTCCTTCAGCTAATAGTCTTTAAGATACCAGCCCATTTGGGCAAGGTCTCTTATACTCTAAATGTAGCAATAAAGCTTGCAAGCATTCTCTCTCCTGGCTGCTGAACTCAGTTCCTGTTCCCCATTCATGTAGAGGACTATGATCTGTGAGTCTATCCCTAAATAATTAACCCTTTATTATACTCCATTCTGGACTACTGTTGGATTACTTTTTAGTGTCCATCTTTATCGCTGTTCCATTAAAACTGATAAAACATTACTTGAAACAATATTCTCATTTTCATACATTCTCTGAGCTATATGGGGAAAAACTAGCAATGTAGCTATCATCTTTAAATGTAGCCTCTTCTAGTAATAAAGGGTTTCAGAGTCTCAGTTTCTGCCCCTTCCTTTCTGCCTTCTGAGAAGCCAGGATCCCATCCATATGGCTGACTTGCTTTTTTACTAGAAGTCATTCAGGTAAAGAAATTTCAAAGGCATTGTCTGCTATGAATCTGTCTTTATTGGTGAAATGGGATTGTGTGGCTTGCCTTACTTTTTCACTTCTGTATATCACGAAAGCAACATTCCAATCTCATGCTGTGTATAATAGCCATAACAATTGCTGCCATCTCTGGAAATGTTCAGAGGATAGACTGACCTTCTTCAAGGAAAAGATTCTAAACTCAACCTCATCCCACTACCTTAGCACACATTGCTATTAATTCTTTGAGAAAATCATTGTTTTATAGACTTTATTGAGCTATATATTTTTCTCTGTTCCCCTCCCTTCTTCTCCCCTCCCCTTCAACCCTTTCCCATGGTCCCCATGCTCCCAATTTACTCAGGAGATCTTGTCTTTTTCTACTTCCCATGTAGAAAATCATTTTAATGCACCTCTGTTTGTAATCATCCCCCACTTCCCTCCCTACCCCACCCTACACTCCCCTCTCTTCTCCTCACCTTCCCTATCACGTTACTTTCCCCCTCCTATTCACTTCTCTTCCCACTGCCTTTCTTATCTCTCCCTTCTCCACACCTCTCTTTTTTAATCTATTCTCTATAAATGATGCTGGTGGACAGGTCATGAACTTCAACATTGGAAAAATGATCTCCTCACCAATATAAATATAACTTGTTTCAAACAGAAAAGATAATGATGATAGGGTGGCAAATGCCTACAGTATTCAGGATGCTGGGGCATAGAGATCATAAGTTCCAGACCAGTCTAAACTAGAGGGGGAGAGAGGGAGAGAGGGAGAGAGAGAGAGAGAGAAAGAGAGAGAGTTTTAAATTTAAGCTCATAAATGAATTATAAGGTACTTAGAATTGCTTTGTCATTAAAATATCAATTTTTCAAAATACGATTTTACAAGCTCTTGTTTATGATTTTGTTTTGACAAAAATGAATTTTAGCTCAGTTTCCAAGATCCATAATAATCATCTTTCTTTTTAAAGTATATGTGCGTGTGCGCGTGCGTACGTGCGCACTTGTGAGAATGTAGATCATATGTTGCAATCAGAGGACAAGTTGCAAAAGTTGCTATGTGATAATTCTGTACACTGTGAATAATGTATTCCTCCCATTGGCTAATGAAGAAACTGCTTTGTCCTATAGCAAGGCAGAATAAGGCCAGCAGGAAAGCCAAATGGAGATACAGGAAGAAAGAAGGGCAGAGTAAAGGAGAGAGACACAAGCCAGCCACCCAAGAAACAAGATGCCAGCAGAATGGTATGGCCTCAGCCATGTGGAAATACATAGATTAATGGAAATGGTATAATTTAAGTCTAAGACCTAATGAGTAATAAGCCTTAATTATCAACCAAACATGCTGCAATTAATATTAAGCATCTGAGTGATTATTGAGAAGCAGCTGTGGGAGGGGACAGGACAGAGAAACTTCAGTTTACACATGGTACCAACCATCTGTTGTGGATCCACCTAAGACCTAAAAAAGTTTTAGAAAGGTTATAGCTATAGAAAAATGGAAGGACGCTGGGCTTCCAAGTCTCTCATGCTGGCCACAGTACAGAAACTCATCTCTGGACAACTTCCCATGAGATGAAGTCAGCCACCAATAGTCATGAGCTAAGCCACATGAGCCTTTTACAGGGGCCACAAAGGGCCTCTCCCAGCCACTGGGAGCACAGTTGTGTACTGCATGACAGGTTTAGGATTTTTGTTCAAACACACACACACACACACACACACACACACACACAAGACTAGAAGATACACAGTAAAAGAGGTCCAGACAGAAAAACCTCTAAACAGGTTCCAATGTGTTTTACAATGTTCATAGGCTTAAGGAAAAAAGAAAAAAAAAGGTATGTACCATCATAGAAAAAAATAGTTTAAAAATAATAAAATGAAATCTTTAAAGATAAAAATAATATTTCAAAAACCACATAAGATGGGAAATATATAGGAAGCCTGGATCCCATATCTTGCTGTGTTGATTTTGGATGTTTTGGTGGCTGATAAAGGATAGCTGCTAAGAAACCTGTAGTTGAAGGCAGGACTATTGAAATAAACCAGCCTATATATTTTAGGAAAGCCTTAATGCTGTGGGACAATGGTCTGTACCCTGTCACTTGTATTTTAAATAAACACTAATTGGCGAGTAGCCAGGCAGGAAGTATAGGCAGGGCAACCAGGCAGAAGTGGAGGTGGGTCAACGAGAATTCTGGGAAGAGGGAAGTTTCAGTCTGCAGTCATCACCCATACAGAGAGGAAACCAGACACAGGGTAGAAAAGATGTGACTGCCTCACTGAAAAAGGAACCAAACCATGTGGCTAAGACAGACAAGAGTTATGGGCTATAAGTTATAGTTAATAAGAAGCCTGAGCTACTAGGCTAATCAGTTCATAATTAATGTAGACCTCTGTGTGATATATTTGGGACTTAACAACTGCATGAACTGGACAGGACAGAAACTACAGACAACACCTAAACTTTAAAATGGAAATCAGGGGCCATAGAGATGGCTCCCAGGTTAAGAGGACAGACTGTTCCTCTATAGGACCTGGGTTCAATTCCTAGCACCCACATAGCAGCTCATAACTGTCAATAACTCCAGTTCCAGGGGACCCGATGCCCTCACACACACACACATGTAGGCAAAACTCTAATGTTCATAAAATAAAATAAATACAGTTTAAAAAAATGAAAGTAAAAAAATGTATTTGTCAAACGGAAATCAAAAAATTCTTTGAAGGAAAGGTTTTGCTTTTGTTTCCACAGAAAACAAGGGAATGTACATTCCAAGTTTATATGGTTTGATCAAGAAAACCCCCTCAATAATCTCTCAAGGGAATGGATAACCCAGATGATCCAGGGTTTCAGAGTGCTACTGTTTCAGTTTCCTCTGAGTTCTAGGTCCAGAACAGCTTCAATGCTGCTGTCACAAAATACTCCAGTCAGGACTTGATCATAATTCTAAATTTTCTCAGGGTTCCTCAAAGATCCCCAACACTGATCAATCAGCAGGAAGTAATCTGAAAACTCTACCAAATGACCAAAATAATTTTTATGTTTATTTTCACTTAAGGGGGTTGGTTATAAATTGTTACTGGTCATAGTCAATCTCTTTCTAAAAGAAGAAAGGGGGAAATGATTTAGAAATGATGGGGGGAAAGGATAGATTATTGAATCTACTTTAATACAAAAAATAGTTGTTAATCTCAAAATATTTCATATTAGTATTGATTTTACTTTGCTGGATCAGAAATAGGCTTGCCTTCTCTGATCTGATCTTTGGTCAGGATGGAGCAGATCCACCTCTATGGGTCATCTTAATGTCCAAAACACCAAGTAACCACACCCAAGGTCAAGATATATTATTTTTAGCCACACCTGTCATCAACTTTGAAGGAGTAAAAGTAAGTTCAAACTGTCTTACATTTGGTTAAGGTGGAACAGGACTCATATCTCTGGGTCCCACACACTTCCTGCTCACTCAGGTACTATTATTTCCTTCTTGGCTCTTTGATGGAGTTGAAGAATAGAAAGTTATAGTTTCTTTTAGTTGTGTTAAAGCAGTAAATTAAATATAAAACTTTAGACTCTCAAAATAAGATATATAATCGTATACTTTCTCTATTTTTGCCAAATACAAATGGACTGAATCTTGTAACTGTAATTCTTGCTTGACAATTGTTTTACTGTATGTAATTTTACAATGTTAAAGTTAAAACCTTCTGTTTTGGCTAGATAGAAAAGAGGAGATGCTGTGAGATAATCCTTCTGTATACTGTGAATATGTGTTCAGCTCATTGGTTAATAAAGAAGCTGCTTTGTCCTATAGCAAGATAGAACAAGGTCAGGAGGGAAAGCCTAAAGGAGATACAGGGAGAAAAAAGGGCAGAGTGAGGGAGAAAAATGCCAGGCAGTCACCCAAGAAACAAGATGCCAGCAAGACAGTAAAGCCATAGCCAGCCATGTGACAATATATAGATTATTGGAAATAAGATAATTTAAATGTATGAGCTATTTAGTGATAAGCCTGAGTTATCAGCCAAATATAATTAATATTAAGACGCTGAGTGATTATTTAAAAGAGGCTGTGGGACAAGGAGGAATAGAGAAACCTCAATTTACAAACAAAAAAAATAACTCTCTCCTTCCATTATATGGTTTCCTGTGGACAGAATTTAGCTTATTGAGCTGGACTGCAAAACACCTTTACCTCATAAACCATCACACTCCCCCAAATTATGTTTAACTACATTATGATTTTCAGCATTTCTCACGTAAGACTAGTAATCAAAACGCACTGAATGAGTATGTGAACTAGAACACTTCTGTTCAACAACATAAAGAAACTATCTATGAAATGGGATGCCAACTTGTTAACTGTATATCTAAAAGGGTTTACTATCCAAAGCTTATGAGGAATTCTAGCAACTCATTAGGAAGAAATGGGTAACAAGTCTAAATTTGGTCAATGCACGGGAATAACCATTTTCTATATAATGAAGAACATTAAAATAGCAAACAGGAACAGGTAAACATGTGGCTCACTAATCATGAGAAAAACGGACATTAAAGCATCACCTAAATGGCCCATTGTCAGGACCATTTGGAGTCCTGGCCTCCAGCTGCTCTTCCCTGCTAGAGATCTTCACTTTCCTTCTGATTTGAGTTGCTGAAAGCTGTGTCAAAGTTGTTTACCAGCTCTGCTTCACGAGCACGGTTGCCTTGCCTTGAGGATCAGAGGAGAAGGTTTTCACCTGTTGGTCCACCTGACCATTGGCTATATAAGCCTCCATGGTGCTTCTTACCAGTGACTAGAGGTCCGTGTCTCTGTCTCTCTGTCTGTGTGTGTTTGTGTGTTTCAACCTCCAGCCCCTTGCCCGAAGCTCTCTAACTGTATGGTAGCGCATGGAATGCAGACAGGCATTGTGTGCTGCAGCCCATCATGCATGTTAATATGGTTATAGAAAAAAAAAACAGCAGCTATAGACAAGGATGTGGGATGTGGGCTGGAGATACCAAGCCCTTGTGCAACATCAACATGAATGTGTGTTGACAAAGCCATCATGGAAAACAGCTTAGAGCTTTCCCTATAAATTGAAAATACAACCACCGTATCAATCAGCAATTCTAGTGCAGGGTAGACAGCCATGAGAAATGAGCCAGTGCGTGCCCTTCAACATCACTGTGGTATGATCTACAATTCACGAGACATGGATCAAAGGAGATATGACATATGTCTGTATTCCTGCGTAAAATGAAATGCTACTCAGCTCTAAAAGAAGAAGTCACACCGTTTTCCACACGGTAGTAGACCCTGGAGGAAAACACAGGGTGGAGTAAGCCAGGCAGAGATAAGTACCACGTGACTTCAAATGTACATGGAATTTTCTGAAGATGGGTTGATGAAAGTGTAGGACACTGATTGCTAGAGTCTGTGGGGTTGTATGATAGGGATACAATGTTTCAGCCAGGTTGGTTGAATAGCCTCAACATGATTGTTCAAAGCATTGTGATCACTCCAAACAATAATTCATTATATTGTGAAAAATCCTAGAGGCAGATTTAATATCTTCTCGCTCCCCAACCTGATGACTATGCTAGGAAGGACATATGCTAACTAGTCTAAGTAATCTACTTCAAAATGTGGACACATTTCAAAACATCATATTGTACATGATAAGTATATACAATTTCTGTTCATCCATTTATAGAAGCACCATCAAGTTGTTATCTGGGTAAAGCTTAAAATTCTAATACAGCCTGTTTAGGGATCTAACGTCTTTCAGCTTCCACAGATTTCCCAGCAGGATCTTCAAATACATTTAATTATTAAGCAGCTCATACATGATCGAAATTCTTCTGCTCCTTAGTCTTTTCATCAGTAAACTCCCTCATGTTGCCCCATCCACTGGCATTTTCCCCACACTAGCTGTAAAAAACCTTCAGATAAGTCAGATGTGTACAGATTTCAACAGACTGTGGTAAGTTAAGCAGATTCTCAGCACCAGAAAATGAAACCTTTTCCTTAGGAACAGTTTACTAAGGAAACGAAGCCATGTTCCACAAAACATCGTAATTCAGAGACTGGACCCTGTCTTATAAGATTAAAATGAGCTGGAAGAATTAAGTTGCCCAGGGGTGTCATAGTGGTCACAGCATGATGGTATACCTCACACTTGTTCATGGTGTCTAACAAGCCTATTGGGCTGTGGGCTACATAAGCAGACAGAGCATAAAGTTATGTACAGTGTGTTACATACTTGATAACAATAATGAACAATGTAGCCAGCTATTTATATACTCATTAGACTCTTGTATTTTTAATTTTTGTTTTAGTACCCACATTATAATTCAATAAGACTAATCCTTCAGGATAAAATAGCCCAGATAGATGATTTGGTGGCTAAGAGGTTTAAACGTGCTTTCTGCTCTTCCACAGGACCAGAGTTCAGTTCCCAGCATGAAAGGGAGTTCAGTACTGTAATGGTAAAAGTAAAATGCTGCAGGTTCCCCAGTGGCAGCAGTGGACAACGGGCCATGTGACCACGCCTGAAGGTCCTCCGGTAGGGGGCAGACAGCAGGCAGGGGGTCCGAGAGC
>LOEQ01000192.1:335038-369430 GCA_001685075.1 Bramus lutescens | reverse complement strand
GAGAGAGAGAGAGAGAGAGAGAGAGAGAAACATAGAATGGATAACAATATTTTTAAAAGCTTGTTGTTATGCTCACAGCAGCTAATATCTTATTTTACTGTATCTCTTACACCAAAAGACCAAGTGGAGTGACTGTCTTACAAGATCTAGATCCTTGAAAGACCAGTCTGTGATAGTCAAATGCTAAGAAAGACACTTACTGATGCATCTTCAGAACATCTTTCATCACCAAATGAGTATGTTTAGCAAAGCTGACATGGTCATGCCAGACAGATGATTTTTTAAGTACCTTACTCACATGCTTGTGAAGAGATAATTGGTGGTGATCCTAAGAAACAAATAAATTCTAACAAGTGCTATGCCAACCCCTGCTAGGGAACTCTTGCTCCTCTCAATGAGGTGGGAAGTGATCCCATCCTATGCATGGAAGTTGAGAGGACAAACTCAGAAATGATTTCCAGCAAGAAAAGTAGTTTGGATATTTCTTTCAACTCCAGATTTTTTTTCTTTATGCTAACCACAAGCATAACCAGAGGAGCAAGGTGGAGAGGAAGAAGAAACTCATGACCACTCTCGAAACATCCGCCAAGACCTCAAGTGTTGAAGGTGAGGTCTCCAGCTGTTGGTGATATTTGGGATGGTGCTAGAAGTCCTGGAAAGTGAGGCCTAGGTGAAAGTCAGTCCTTGGAAATGTGCACCACATTCCTTGATAACTTCCAGCCTCTCTCTCCACTTCCTGGAAAATGGAGGCTAAGCTGGATCTGGATTCCCTACCACTAGCTGCCACTGCTGAGATACTCTCTCACATCATAGAGCCTAGAAACACCTTCCCTTTGGCTACAAAGCCTGACCCACAAGCATAAATAAGTCTTTCGTCATTCAACTTTCTTTCAGGTATTTGTCACAGTGAAGAAAAAGAATTGAATTGAGCTAAATCTGACCTCTGGGAGCAGCTGTTTTTTTTTTTGTAAATCCAAGAAGAAAAATAGAATCAGATTAAAGTGTTGCTTGTTTGTAAGCCTTCTGGAGAGCTAATCTTAGCTTAATCTTAACTAATCATAATCTTAACCTTAATCTTAATTTCAAAATGTCTTAACTCTTGCCAAGAGTTTGGAAAGGAAGAGTTAGTTGTCCTACCCCAAAACAATGAAAATAAAATCATCAGATCCTTCCTATTGCAGGGTCCCAGCTATGTTTTGAACAGCAATGCAATGTTGTGTGGGGAAGCTGCCTTCTGTCCTCTCATGCAGTTCTGTCACAGAGAGGCAACTTTTACGGTTTTTGTCTCTAGCCTTTTCTTTTGAACCAAGTCAAGCAGAATGTATTTAATGGCTAAAGGCTTAATTTTTACTGAAACCTCTGTGAAATTAGACCTTTGGAATCTTTTTCCCCCCTTACACAGTAAGTAAGCAGTATTTAATTACTTGACTTTTACATGATACAACTTTAGAGACCCTGCTGACTTCCTGAGGCTTCAAGCTCTATTGTGGAGAATGTCCTAATCTCCTGGGTCTATTAACACTAACAATGCCAAGATGAGAAAGCACTGTGCCTCTGCACACACCACGAAAGCACTGTCTAATTTTGATGTCACTGGATCCAGGTAGAAATGGCCGTGAGTGGTCCTACACTTGAGTTTTCATTCATGGTTGTAATTTTATGCTAGCAACTGCCCTGGAACCTAGAGATAAATCACATTCTTTGTGACAATGAAACAGAAATAAAGTCAAAAGTTGGCCAAGTCTCTTTCATCCAATCTGAACAAACAAATACATAATTGAAATATAGGCTTTCTCAATGACTTCACTTATAATCTATGTTCATATTGTACATTCCTTTTTGAAAGTTTTGCAGTTTGAGGGTGGAAGACTTGTACTTGGCTGGAATTAGAGTTCTTGTGACTTTTGAGACTGGTCTACTGGTCTACACATATAGATTTGTTGGGTTAATGGAAGAGCTTTAAGCCAAAAATGTAACCCACCTAAAATTAGCTTAATGAATATGTTACTACTTACTGATCAAATTATAATTTACTGTTAGAGTGAGCGAATAGACCGAGAAGACTGATAAACACTTAAATGAATCCACTTAGGATTACAATTTATTAATATTCAAGAGGCCAGATTCACGATCAGGGGAGTAAGTAAGGAACTGTGTGTGTGTGTGTGTGTGTGTGTGTGTGTGTGTGTGTGTGTGTGTGTGTGTGTGTGTGTGTGTCTGTGTCTGTGTCTGTGTCTGTCTGTCTGTTTGTCTGTGTGTGTGTGTCTGTCTGTCTGTCTGTGTCTGCCTGTGTCTGTGTGTCTGTGTGTTTACATACTCCGGTCCTGGGTCAGAAGAGATGGAGGTTGGAGTAAGAACTTCTGAAACAGCTTTAACCTAGGTCAAAGGAGCCTGGTAAACTCTTGAACCCTCAGAGTACACATGGTATGCAGTGATTCCAACCTAATGGCAAGCAATGTAATCAGTTCTCATGGTCAATAGTGTCTAATCCCCCAGTTTGTACTTCAAATGAGAACTTGTTTCACTGGTATTAGGGCTTTATTTTCTCAGTTGTTTCTAAGTTGTTTAAATATTTGTTAGCTTCAGTATTGGTCTGGGTTCTAGGCTTTTGAAGTTAAAGAACCAGTGGCTTAATTTTGCAATGAAAAAAAACACCTACTAATATACTAGGGGTATAGAGTTACCTAATATATGTCTTTAAATTATATGGTATTTTTGCCTTATTTTCTAAATGTAAATAAATGTTTAATTAGTTAATTTAGTGTTAACTGAGTAATTTTTATATTGCATAAAAATTAAACAATTGCTTTCTGAAAGATAAAAATTAATTTCTATACTTTAGTGGACAGACACACAACAAAAGCAATCTTATGAACTTGCTCTTCTAACAGGTTTTGCTCTGTCTAGTAAAATGGTGTGTTTCTTATAATTTATCATTTTTTGAATCTTTAGTAATACTCAAATTGTCAAAGTGAACCAAAAAGTAAACTACTACATTTTAAAGAAACCATGGGATAAAAAAATACCTACGTTTCTTGATCTTGTTTGAAAGGTAACTTGATGACTAAGATGCAAAACTTCCTGACAATGAAAAGCTGAGCAGCACACAGCGGGTGAGACACACAGTCACCAAAGTATTTTCCTGGTGTTTTCTCCTTACACACATTTGTTGGGGGATTATTTAATCTTCTATTCCCTGTCTTTTCCCATTTTACAAATAAAGGGAAATAAGGCAAAAGAAGCTTTGTCTAAGACTGCATAGCTACTAATCACCAGACAATGAAGCCCTCTATGAAGTCACAGGACTCCGCGTTGCCAGCCACTTCTGCATGCAGTCCTTCCTCCTGCATATAAAGAGGCGACAAAGGGATTTCCAGCCTGGTGTTCTCTGATATCTGTTTAAATTATTCAAAAATCAAAAGTAACAATTAAGGAAGTTTAAACTGTGTTCTAGTGAAGCATTTCTCTACGACGCAGGGCATTTGTTTGGCAACACATTGCCAGATTTGAGTACTTTTATAGAAGTTCATCACAGTGTCCTACATGACAATGTTAAAAATAGTTATTCAGAAGTGAACAAAGATAAGTTATTAAAAATGTGCAATGTGAGCATTTGTGAATCGGAAATATTAAATTCTAATACAGGAATATCCCCTCACTGAATCGATTTTGTGTAGTGCTTAATGATATTGAGAAATCACATTTAAAAGATCTTATGAAATGTATTCGTATTCTGGCATGTGTCCTTCAAAGAGAAGAGGATTGGAGGACATTTAAACTATATGTGTCTGCAAATATAGAACTGCACACACACACATACACTTATTATTTTAAACTTTATATTGCATATTAATTTATAATCAAAGTAAATTTAGAGATATTTCATGTGAACACATAAGTATACGAAGAGTTTTAAAATGAGCAATAGATGCACATATTGTAAAAAGCATTGTATTTCTTTAAGTAGGTGGTGTTTTTACTTTGTCATATGTGTGCGGGACATGCATGTATGTGTGTGACCATTTCATCAAAGTAATGGTTATAACCAAACAAATTTCATCATGATTTAATTGTAGTAAATAACTGGTCAGTTACGCAGCAATCTTAGCAGCATTTCTTATCTCCAATATCTGAAGATTTAAATCTGAAGATTTAAAAGTATTCTATAATCCAATGAAGAGTCTGCACAGTTGCACAGCCTGGGGAGTTTGGAGGGAAATGAGACTCCAGTCCGCAACACTGCAAGTTCAACGCCGGTAAGACTACTGCTCATAACCCTTCCGTCACTGTGAGGTGGAAGAATTAACTTGAGTTTACTCAGCTAATACCTTGCCAGCATAAAGGTTATAGCTCCTTTTGATTTCCACTTAACTTCTTAATTTCGTGACCTTCACTGGGAAGTTCCAAAGATTAGATTAGATCATCTGTCAGTCTTTACATTGCGAATTTCACTAAAGCACGCAGTATGTCATTTTGCCAGATCGAGGAAATGAAATCAAGTGAAAACTGAAAGCAAACAGCTTTTTAAAATTGTAAATCATACTAATGGTATAAATATTTTCATCAGTCAGACTTCCTCCCCACATCTATGAACGCGATGCCTTTCTTGCAAAGAATGCGTTGAATAAATGATTCGTGTTAACATTAATTGGAACACACACAGGAAAACAAGCAGATAGACTACCACTCTGCATCTGAAATACTTCGAACATCCTTTGAAAAACCAAAATGGAAGACTTTATAAATGAGCCAAATTAAAAAGTGTGCTAATACAGTTCACCATAACTTTTAAAAAAATAATTAAAGAAGCAATCACAAAGAATGTTAAGTATTTCAAGAAGTTCAGCCCTTTGCTAAGCTTAATCCAAATTACTTCCTGTGAGATGCATCAAAGAACAATTCCCAGGATAATCACTATCTAGGAAAAGCAGAACTCAGAACTGAGTCTTGCATTCTGTTAATGCCTGTGCTCTTTCTCTTAGCTAAAAGATGCCACTCTGAATCAAACGTCTTGCTGAGTATAATATTTACTACAAAATGTCAAAGGTCAATTCTGTATCTCTGCACCATCTCCTGCCAGTCCAGAGTACAAATCAATAGATCGAGAGTCAATATATTCCTGAGGTCAAATTTCCATGAGACATTCTTAACCTTCAGGTCTGCTCATTCAAGTCCCCTTGCTAAGTAAGACAGGAGAGACAGGCGTAATTATCTAGGTTTCATGTTAAACCTTTGACTTAATGCAGGTTTTATGCACTATTGGTTAAAAAAAAAGAGCTGTTGTTTTAACTAGGGGAAATTTATATGTATTATGTTTAAATAGAATTATTTTTGTGCAGTACTACAGTTCTTTTCTCATCTTTTTTATTTTGTTTTTGTTTGCAAAAGTATGTTTACCAAATATATTAGAATAAACTATATTACTTTAAATATAACAAAACTAGATATCCCATCTCATATTTTCAATTAAGACCCAGATTCCATCTATAAATTTGAATTACAAACCCACAAATTACCATATGAAAAATGTGCTAATTAAGGAGTGACTTACAAGTTCTTTCTTTAAGAGGCAGCCTTACTGTGTTTCACATTCTTACTGTCTCTAGAAATATTATCTGCATTCAGGCTATATTTTATACTGCTGTTTAAATTGTAGTATTTATCACCTCGAGCACTTTGAAAGTTTGATAAAATACCTCTTACTTTGCATTTTTATGTGCCTACGCACTACATTTAGAAGGCAATTGTAAGAATAATTTGTTTGTAATGATTATTCAACTGTAGGCTAGCTCTTTCAAAAGAAGTTGTACAATACAGTGGGAGAAGCAGTTCACAAAATTATTTAAAACCATGGCCATACTATAGAAACAATACATGGTCCTTCAAGTCTGATGAATGTACATTTTCAAATGAAGGAATTATCTAATCAAAATGAGGAGCTTTTCTATTCAAGTAAAAAAGCAAATTAAATTGGTGATAACCTCAGTCACCAGGTAGTTAATACTCTAAATGTCTGTCTGTCTTATTTCCAAAGAAATGTCACTGAGATCTGGTCAGTGATGAGGAAAGCTTACTGCCAAAGATGCAAACCAGGAAAGACCACAAAACTTTCGTGTCATCTTGGATTTAATCCAGATATTAGATTCATGAATGTTCTCCCTTTTTAATTCATTTAAAAATTAGTGCTTTCTCAAATATGTTATCTTTTAACAATGGTTCAAGCCATTTTCTGAAATAATTTGTGGCAGTAAGGAGCAAATATATTAGAGCAAAAGGCAATTTTACCTCTCTAAGTGAGAATATTTTGCATAATTCTTGGGAATGAGGCCTAAAAGCTCTAACCATGAAGATAGGCTGTATTGTCAAAGGGAATTAAGGGACTTTTGTTGCCACTAAATGTATTCATGTTTTGGTTTGTGTCTAGTTTAAGCTTCTGCTGTTGAGATCTTGTGAATAGTGGGCCATGGCGAGGTGATGTTATCTCTTCAGAAGGCTGTTTCAGAACAGTGATTCCATGTAGTCTACACAGCCTTTCCAGTCATCATCCATGTCACCTCTATACTTAGAAAACCTCCCCAAAATGCACCTGTAGCCTGTACTATGACATTCTCCACCACATTAAGAGTTAAACAGGGACCTTAAAAATGACGTTTTTAGGAAAATCAGCTTAAACTCTTCAACCCCTGTCTAAAATATTCTTGGCATCTTGCGTGATGTTTCTGAAATCCCCAAGCATTTTATATTAATATTTTTATTTGTGATATTAAATGTACAAAATAATGGGTTCCATGTGCAATTTTCTTGTGTGCATATCTTGCACTGTGACATTTGAGTTCTCATTCCCTTGTGATCCTCTCCTTTTTCCCATGATGACTTTTCTCTGACATACCCTCAGTTCTGAGACTTTGTCTCACAAAGCATTGGCTTAACTCCTTAACAGTATAGTTCTTTCATATTGATTTTCATATCTTATAGTCTCTTATTAACTTGTTCTTTAGTAGTAAATAATGTTTTAGAATAATGTCAATGCTTAAAATAGTTTGGAAATGTTTAATTCTTTACGTTTTGCTTGAGACATATATGATTATGTCATCTGTAAGAGTCACATGCTTTCTCATGCCTTTTGCTAGCAGTAACACCCTTTTCTCTGCCTGGAACAGTGACACCCTATCTCAGTGCATCAACTCAAATGTTTTCATCTCCTCTCTCTTGGTAACAGCAGCATACTCAACCTAAACTGACTAAAACCTTTTCCACAAAAATGTGACTGACCTTTAACAAAGATGAGTTTAGTCCCCTTCAGGAACATCAAAACTGAGATGATGGTGTAACAAACATACAGGAGCCAGCAACTGGAAACAAGGATAAAAATCATGCTGCCATTCTCAAGGTCATGTCTTCATGGCATTATTCTGAGCTGACTGTTACATGCACCCCAGCCCACTTCCTTGAACTCTGTGGTGTAGGGTGAAATCGGGCTAATCATGAATGCCCATCTACTGCCCGGCCAAGAAAGCCTTTTCCAGCCTTAAAATGCTTTATGAATCCAGACCTCTACATCCTCAATCAACAATAGCTTTCAACATACCTTGTTGATTTAATTAGCACTGAGATGACAGATGACTGTCTCAGAAGCATATATTCTATTTTAATTTTGCCTGGTTACCTACCTAGCCTGTATCTAAAATAACTGAAGTCCATGAATAAGGAAAAAGAGCAGTAGGCTAAGAACAGAGGTAACACAGATGCTGTGAGAAACACCAAAATTAACTCAAGGCTCCTTGATAACCACAGCACTAAGTCGCTCTGTTGATATATAATTCTAATTATTCTAAAGAAATACTCTAGCTTTTCAAGAAAGAAAACTTGGAAAAGAAAGGGTGCCACACTATAAATGTAATTCAGTTCACAAACTTCATACAAGAGACACTTAAAAATATTATTAGCAATATTCTCCAAAATATACATAACTTATTATCTAGGGAAATCAATTATATGCTTAAAGGCTATTGATTATATCTTCACATCTCTGAAGAAAGAATTATAGAAGCACTAGAGGGATAGCTCAGTCAGGAAAGTACTTTCTCCAAACATAATGACATGAGTTTCACTCCAGAACACACTTAAGAACTCCTGTAGTAGAGTTGGCCTCTGCTTCCACACATAAGCACAGACATGCACATGCACATTTACACATGCATTCCCATATCAACATACATATGCATGCACTCACTAGAACTGGGAAAAGCATATATTTATTCTTTGTTTATTTTCAGTAAATTATGAGTTATATTTGTTTCAGGCATTGACTCTTGGACAGTTCTGTGAACTATGGAGCATAGTTTGTGAACTCTTCGATTAACTAATCTATAACAATCACTTTGATTACCCAAAACTGGTAAGTGACATTTTAAAAAGTAGCAGACCATACCAGCCACTCTGACTACTACCAACCTTCACCGAGTATTTAAAAGAAGAAAAAAAAATCCATGTCAGACTGCTAATTGAGTGAAGCCCTGGCTTGTGAGTGGTAATGGTTTTGATTAGAGTGTAACATGCCCTGTAACGGCAGTGATGTCACCGGGTTCTTTGTAGACCTCGGCTTGACTGAGGTCTGAGAACTTACGTTCTAAATGTAAAGGGGAATAAAGGGCAGGAAAAAAAGAACACACCAAAACAACCTGTAATAGACAGACAGACCTCCCTTGCTCCTGTCTCAAAGAAGAAAATAGTCTACTGGATTTGAAAGGGGAGGGTGAGATGTACTGTACCCTTGCACTTGTTGGCTCGTTAAGGTAGCTGGGCCTGTCAGCGCTCCTTTCATTTGGGTCTGAGGAGTTAGTCTTCATTGGCAGCAGGGAGTAAGGAGTCAAATTGGCACTGCTGCTGCCTTTCTTAGCAGCTGGTGAAGAGCCTGTTTCAATGAGGTGCCTGCTGAGCGAGGCTTGCTTATGCTGAGTGGCTTACTAGATACTTTTTGTTGTTGTTGTATGTTTCTAGAGCCATCACACTAATGAGATTAGTGGTGTACAAACTGACCCAGCTTTCATGATCTGTGACACCTTGTATACATGTGACAAATATGAACTGAACAGCTAGAAAATGTCATTTGGTGAGAAAACACAACTTGTATGTGTTCCGGCTAGGCACACACTGTGGGCAGGATGGAGGAGCTTTTGTAGAGTAGATGAATCCTGCTGGGCTCTCAATCCTAATACTCTGGGATAAAAAAGGCAAGCTTGTTCTCTGAGAAATGTGCTCCCGGCTTCGGAGCTTATCTCACGCTTGTTAGAATGGGACATCCTGTAAACGCTTTCACCAACACATGTGTTTAGACATCTCAATGAAGAAAATGAAGGCTTTCATAGCAAATATATTGGCTTGTCCTCATGAACAAATCTGAGCTGATGTCCAGAAGGGCAACGTAGGCTTTCAGAACACATTGTCTGCCTGGGATATTCTGAATGTGATTAGTTCCCTTGTGATGCAAGAGTATACTATATTTTGTAATTGATCACACTTCGGTAATCCTTTCCACAGCTTCAAATATTTACCGTGTCAATGATACTTGAAGTTAGTGATGATTAAGTCCGTATGGAGCAGAACTCAAGAGCAGATCTGTCGGTACGGGTCTACCGACAGAGCTCTTGGGAGAGTCACAGGTTTTCACCATAGGCGCTCCATTAACCTTGCAAGTCAATCATCTCATTCCATAAAGCAGGGTATGTTCTCCCTATATCCTGACAGTAGGTTTGCAAGCTGTCTGCAATAAAGCCAAAGTCAGAGTATAGAACTCTTAGCGGTACAGCATATGTCTATAATGTGTAACCAGCGTGAAAAATGGAGATGCAAGGCTCTTACCATGGTGTACACAAAAGGTTGACTAAGAAGTGCCTTTTCAACTTGATAGACAAGGACATCCAAAATCTTGAATTACAAGCTTAGGATTGGGTAATGAGAGAAACTAGCTTAGGATGTTGTAAGGGGCTGGCACATCAGCTTGATGGTTAAGATGCATACTGCTCTTGTCCCAGACCCAGATTCAATTACCAGCACTTGCATGACACCTCACAACTACTTGCTAAGTGCAGTTCAAAGGATGCATCACCCTCTTCAGACCTTCACAGGTTTAGGAAGTACATGGTATACATAACACGTACACCAGGCACACATGTGTATACATAAAATGACATAGACAAATAAATCCTTTTTAAAACAAGATTATGATAAATGCAGCTATTGCTGAGGTCAACTGTAATCTGTTAACTCTCAATGTTAAGCTTATTTTTCATATGAGTCTGAATTAATATTAAATTTTGTTGAATTTAAAAGCCAGCATCCAATTCAATCTGTAGGTTTATCCAGTTTCTGGAATGTTTAAAAACAATGTTAAGGAAAAGAGAGAAAGGCCATATCCTAAATCACTTTTGTCTATGGCTTGAATTTAATTTTCTGGAATTTATCTTTGCCTTTATAACTATTACTTCTAGCCCAATGGACTGAGCAGATTTTATTTAAAGTATCAGTGAATTTTACTTAGAAACTTACATGAGAACAAAGTTTCTCTTCCAAAACAGTGATTTTTTTGTTTGTAGGTTTGGGTTTTTATTTTGATTATCTATTAGCTCTTTGAATAAAACTGCCAAAAAAGTAAAATAGAAAATATTTCAAAGCCATATTTTACTTTCTTAAGTTTTTACCAACAAAATTTTTATGAGTAGTCTCAAATATTATTTACACTCATTTTACTTCATAATTTTTGTTTTTCTAAAAGCATACAACACACCTGTACCTGAAATGGGCATATTCATAAATATATACAAACATATAAAAACATGTGCATGTCGTGTGTGTGCATGTGTGTGTAATGCGATGTAATTCTGGTGCTCTGTGAAACAAAGTTGTAGGGGTCAGGAAAACCACACTTGAATAACACAACCCAACAATTCCCAATTCACTACAGCAGAGGTTTATCAGCATTTCCAAATAAATCACAATCAGTGTGGCCACCTTTACTCATTAGGAGATGGCCAAAGCGTAAAAGATTTTGCAATATTAACTATAATATTAACTATACTAGCACAGACATTTCACCAGAAAATACCTTATTAATAATCTGTGCTTTCAGCTCTTTCCAAGAATCCTCCAAACCATAGGTTATGAATGCAGTTTAAACTACTGGTGCGCATTTACTCTTGCATCTGATATGTGAAAGTTAGCATCCTGCTAATTTCTAGCAACCACTAAATACCTGCAAAAAAAAAACCCACAAATATGCTTCTCAGCCTAAAAGTTAATTCAATTATTAGCTCTATCTCAAAGTTTCAGGGACCTACACAAGCACTCTTAGGTGCTATTCACATTCATTGAGTTCTGCGAGGTCTTGATCCAAGCGAACAAGAAATGAATCCAAGAAATGAATTGTTTGATCATAAAGGTGGCCCAGTGGATAAGAGCACGTGCTGCACAAACAAGAGAACCAGAGTATGAAATTCCAGCATCCATTCAAAAATTGAGTATGTCTACACCTATAACCTAGCATTGGGAAGTGGAGAAGAGGTGAGTCTTGGAAGTTTGCTGGGCAGCCAGCATAGATAAAAAGATGAACTTCAGGTTCAATGGAATAAGTAACATACAGACACACTGACTGTCCTCCTCTGGTTTCTACCTGCTCACACATGGGCTCATACACCTACACACGCACACACATACACCTGCACACATACACACATACACACACGTATACACATATGCATACTTCCACACATACACACACTCCTGCAGGTACATGAGAACAGATTAAAGTGATCATGGCTTTCATATGTGTGAACGTGAACTTTGAACAAAGTCACAACAGTTGGTCATTTCCATGTTCAATGTTTCATACAAGGAATCAGAAATGTCATGGGAACTATTAATCCAACACATTTTAAACATAGTAAGCATATTAGTAGTTTTAGTAGACAGTCTGTCTGAAGCCAAAGGACAACTGATTACTTGATGAAGAAGAAACCTATTGATTTTCTGATAAGTTTTTTCTTTAATATTTCATTTCTTGCTCTGGAGAGATAGCTCAGTGGTTAAGAGAACTTGTTGCTCTTGCAGAGGACCTGAGCTCAATTCTCAGCACTCATCTGGTGATTTTCAACAATGTACAACTTCAGGTCCAGGGTTCTGACCTGCCTGGACACCATGCACCAACATGGTACACAGAGATATACATACAGGGAAAACACTCATTCACATAAAGTGAAATAAATGAATTTTTCAATATTCAAAAGATATTTCATTTATTTGTATATACTTAGAGATTGTGGCTGTCCCTTCTTGCTTCAGATGATTATGACAAACAAATATTCAGTCAATTACTTGTATTTTATAGTAATGTAAATTTTTATAGGAAATACCTAACATCTTTATAAAAATACATTCAGAATAATATTTTTCCATGTTTGTTTAACGGATTTAAAATCTATTTAAGCTTTATTGAAAATTTTGATAAATAAATGATTTCCATTCTTTCCATAATGATTTCCTTGGAAATTTTTTTATTGTTTCTCTTATTTTATAGTTTTAAATGGGGTTTCAGGCTTCTTAATTATGACTTCTCATTCATTAATGTAATTTTAAACTGTCTTGAAGTGAAGGTTTTATGCTTCCTGTATTTCCACTCAATATCATCTGTGCTTTTGAACATTTCTCATTTTTTGAGAATATACAACTGTGCAGTAAATAGCAATCTCAAGAAAAAGTATCTGCTAAGTACAATTAGTGCATACATAAAATTCAATGTATAATTATGAAAAATAAACACTTTTATTTTACTTCTACCATAATATAGAATTGCTACATATGGTTCATCTAAATTGCTAACACAAATACATTAATTTAGTTTGCTATGCTGTTTGTGGGATTTGGTTTTGACCACTGTTGTCAGGATTGTTAGCTTAGCCTATAAAGTCCTTTCATGTTCATCTTTCCCTACACATTTTAGGTGTTTCCTACCTTTAGAAGATGTCATAGGTCTTTCTCTGGTGTCCTGGCCTCATGATAACAATCTTTCCTTTACAGTTTCAGAAAGCACTTATCTCTTATATTTAATCGAAGAACCTGAAGGTAAACCGGTGTATGCCTCTACCTGTATCACCCTCAATTCAATCTGGGTTTGGGCTAAGGACTGCAAGGGTTTGTTTGTTTTCGATAGCAGCACAACTCTAAATCAGGTATTCCTGTTCTGCCTACCTCTTACCTAATTCCTTGAGTTATAGCTTCATCTTGCCATTGAAACAAACTTGTGTTATCCTTCACTACAAAAATGAAGTAAGGCATTGCTTCAAAAAAAGAAGGGAGGGGGGAGAAAGAAAACGAAGCTTCTCTCCGAGGCTGCCAGGAGGTTTTATCTTCATGACACTAACGATAATCCCCTGTGTAATTAACTGTGGAGTGGTTATGCAAGCGGCAACCCATGACAAGCCTCATAGAAAATACATCAGTATTAGCCACAGGTGAATTCGTTTAGAAAGATTAATGACTGCACCTGAATTTTAATGTCTGAAAAGGGATGGAACACTGCATCCTTAATTAAAAAGTTGAATGACTAGCAATGGTTTGTTTAACATCACAAATTTCAATGAGAAGGTTTGGTATTCCCATACAGTGTGCAAAGAGGACTTCCCTTAGAAAGTGGAGAGGTGGGCGAAAGGCGATACCGCATTCCGTGCTTACCTTATGTAAATCGGTAGCGGAGCAGTTGCTTTGATATGGATAAAATGCGGCATAATTATGGCCCTTTTCGGCTCACCTTGGCTGTAAAGGTAAGAGTTCTTACAGAATCTGAACAGGTACTGCCCCTCAACCAAGACAAAGTCAGACTGGGGGAGGCAGGAATGATTAGTGAGCTATCCATTGCTTGATGGGAGGCAGTTTCTTCTTCATCACTGTTTTACAAAGTTTTCTTTAATGAACAGAAAGTAACCTTGAAAAACTATGGCAATGCCCTTCCCAGAAGAGCCTTAACTCTGCTCAGGAACTCTTCCTGAGCATATCAAAGCTCATCACAGACAGATTTTTCAAGGACAATTTTAATTTCCTGATGTGAGATTCGCCTCGGTAGGCTGTGATTAACATTAATGAATAAAAATAAAAGCTGGCTTGAGCCCATAGCAGGGCAGAACAGCAGTAGGTGGGGAAAACTAAACTGAATGCTGGGAGAAAGAAGGCGGAGTCAAGAGAAGCCATGCAGCCCACTGGAGACAGACGCCAGAACTTTACCTGGTAAGCCACAGCCCCATTGTGGTACACAGATTAATGGAGATGGGTTAATTTAAGATATGAGTTAGCTAGAAATACGCTTAAGCTATTGGCCAAACAGTATTGTAAATAATATGGTTTCTGTGTGATTATNTACACAGATTAATGGAGATGGGTTAATTTAAGATATGAGTTAGCTAGAAATACGCTTAAGCTATTGGCCAAACAGTATTGTAAATAATATGGTTTCTGTGTGATTATTTCGGGGCTGAGCAGCCAGGAACAAACAAGTGCCTCTTACAACCATCTCCTTCCTTAGGACTTAGATGGGGAAAGGGGAAAAGGAGGCTGTGACATGTTTCCAACTAGGAGAGTTGTCTAATTGTCATTTTTGTCCCTTGGGTAGAATACTAAAGGCAAATGTCTTAAGCATTAATGATTTAAAGTATTACTTTGATCAATCGTTTAAAATACTTTTTTTTCACTTTACAGCTAATATCTATTTATAAGAGAGTACACACCATGTTTGTTTTTCTGGGTTTGGGGTGTAGATGGAAGTTTGTGTTCTGGTTGGAATGATTGGAACAGCCATTCAGTACCAACAAAACACACAGAGGCTTATATTAATTATAGACTGGGTAGCCTACTAGCTAAGGTTTATTATTAACTAGCTCTTACAATTTAAATTAACCCATAATTCTTGTCTATGTTAGCTATGTAGCTTGGTACCCTTTATCAATGAGGCATTCTCATCTTACTTCCTCTGCATCTGGCTGGTGACCACAGACTGATCCTTTCCTCTTCCCAGAATTCTCCTTGTCTGGTTGCCTCACCTGTACTTCCTGCCTGACTACTGGCCAATCAGCATTTTATTAAACCAATACAAGTGAGAACTTTTTACAGGGTACAAGAGCATTATCCCACAGAACTGGGTTGCCTCACTTGGGGTTATTTTTTCTAGTTCCATCCATTTGCTTTCAAATTTTCTGATGCCATTGTTTTTAACAGCTGAGTAATGCTCTATTGTGTAAATGTACCAATTTTTCTTTATCCATTCTTCAGTTGAGGGACATCTAGGATCTTTCCAGGTTCTGGATATTGCATAGTTGAGTAAGTGACTGAACAATCTTTGGGTATACGCTCAAGATTGGTAGAGATAAGTCTTGAAAGGGATTGAGTCCCCATTATCTGAGAATCTACAATATTGATATCCAAAGTGGCTGTACAAGTTCGTACACCCACCAGTAATGAAGGAGTGTTCCTCTTGCTCCACATCCTTTCCAGCATGATGTATCACTTGTGTTTCTGATCTTTGTCATTCTGACAGGTGTAAGATGGAATCTCAGAGTATACATGTTGAACATTTCTTTAAGTGTTTCTCAAGCCATTTGAGATTCTTCTTTAGAAAATTCTGTTTAGATCTGTAACCCATTTTTTTTAATTTGGAGTGTTGGGGTTTTAGATGTCTAGTTTTTGGAGTTGTTTGTATATTGTGGAAATCAGCCCTCTGTCAAGTGTGGGGCTGGTGGAGATTTTTTGCCATTCTGTAGGCTGCAGTGTAAGTTAAGGATAATCATGCTACAATCCACAGACCCAGCAAGGGGGGGCTCTAGGTGGGATGCTTGGATCTTCTTAGGAGGATGAAATAGAAGAGATTCCGTAGGTGTCCTGGGGACAGGTAGGGATGGGAACATGAGGAATCAGGTCCGGGGTGGGTGAGAGTACGGAAGGAGACAACTGGAAGTGGTGGGATGTATTTCTGGGTCAGGGAGGAACCTGATGCAAGGGAAACTCCCAGGAATCTGCTAGAATGGGCACAGCTAAGACTTCTAGCAATAGGGGATATGTAGCCTGAACTGACCATTTCCTGTGACCAGACAAGACTTTCAGTGAAGTGATTGGAACATCAACCCAGACACATAAACTTGGACCTACTGTCTGTTTTTCCTATGGGATGTACAAGTGTAACAGTGACACAGAGATTGAGCGAATGATCTCAGGTTCATCCTGAGATCAATGCCACCAGACAAATTCTACTCCTGACACTGCCTGGAATGCCAGGACTTAAAACTGGATGGCCTGTAGATTTAGGATAGAACCAAACAGAGCTGGAAGAGGGGGGAGTCAATGTCATGATGCCTAACGATATTTTGCTATACTCATAGACTGGTGCCTAGCTCAGTTGTCATCAGATAGATTTCATTCAGCAACAGATGCAGAGAGTTAGCACCTAACATTAGTCTGAGCTTGGAGAATCCTACTTAAGAGAGGGAGGAAGAATTGTGGGAACCAGAAGGGTCAAAGACATCACAAGAAAACCCACAGATTCAACTAACCTGGACTCAGGAACTTAGGAAAGTTGACGGACAGCCAGGGAGTCTACATGGGATTAATCTTGACCCTCTGCATATATGTGGCAGTTGTGTAGCTTTGTCTTCTTGTGGGACCCCTAACTGTGGGAACAGGGGCTGTCTCTAGCTCTTTTGCTGGCTTTTGGGACCCTATTCCTCACACTACGTGTAATGGATTATTAAAGATTGCTGCGGATCCCCAAGTAGCTTGCTGCGGGATCCCTGGCGGCGGCAGGCAGTGGGCAGGGCATCCTGAGAGCAGCAGTCGGAGACCATGCCACAGGTCTCCGAAGGTGGCTGTTCCCCGGTGGCGAGAGACAGATGAAGGCACGCCATGCAGAGTGAGGTTGGATATTTATTAAGTGGGTTGTGGAAGTATGGAAGGGAAGGGGGAAGAAGAGAGAAGAGCAGAGAGAAGGGGGAAGGAGAGACAAACGCGGGAAAGGGAGAAGGGGAGAGAGGCAGAAGCTTCCTCTTCGAGAGAAAGATGAATAGGTGAGAAAGAGAGACAAAGGCTGCAAGCAGGAAGGAAGACCTGCATCAGTGGATGGGGGAGGGAGTGGGTGTGGCTTGTTTCTTAAAGAGACAGAACAGATATTTACACTGGGTTACCTTGTCCAACCTTAATAGAAGCAGAGTTGCTTAGTCTTGCTGCAGCTTGATATGCTATGTTTTGTTGATATCCATGGGAGGCATATGCTCTTCTAAATAGAAACAGAGGAGGAGTGGATGGATGGAGGAGAGGAGATGTGAGGATAGCCTGGGAGGAGAGGAGAGAGGGATATAAAACTGTGGATGGGGTGTAAAATAAATTTAAAATAAAAAAGCAGAGTACTTTTTTAGCATTTTCCCCTTTAATTACAGAAACAATTCATGGTTCTGAGAATTTAACAAACCCTGCTAAGAAAAGAAAAGAAAAAAGAAGGAAGAAAGAGAAGAGAAAAGTGTTGGGGGGGAGTTTATAGATAGACTAGGGTGATATTGAGCTATCCAGAGGTCCAGTTACATGTATGCTCACGTTACTCGTTTTTGAAAGGAGTGTCTTTTAGAATGGAAAAGAAGCCCACAACTAACTAGCAATTTTGTACTAGCCACAGTTTCTGCAACTGTCTGCTTCCAATGTTTGTTCTTTCCTTTGACAAGTGAATTCCACAGAAATGTTTGTTCAGAGACATCAAATCCACAAAAAGTGACTCTGCCTTTTCATTTTCTAGGTCAGAAGGCAACTCATATCCTTGCCAAAGAGTTGCCTATGCCCCTTAACACCAAACATAGGTCGCTTTACTACTTTTTTTTTTGGCATGGCTCTAGTTCTGTCAGATTTCCAAGGGAATACATCTTAATGACATGTTATTTAGGATTATTGCTTCCTATAAAAGCTTCCTTCACTGTTTCGTGTGTGTATATGTGAAGAAAAATACTCAGCCTCTTAAAATCTATCTGTAACTCTTCCTCACACTCAGAACACTATCAAGAGGGGAAACCTCTGCAGGGTGCCCAGGTGTATCAGGTATTTTTGTTTGTTTTAATTTTTATTGATTTTATTGAGCTATACATGTTCTCCTCCATTCCTCTCCCCTCCCCTTCAACCCTCTCCCATGGTTCTCATGCTCCCAATTTACTCAGGAGATCTTGTCTTTTTCTATTTTCCATGTAGATTTGATCCATGTATATCTCTCTTAGCGTCCTCATTGTTGTCTAGGTTCTCTGGGATTGTGAATTGTAAGCTGTTTTTCTTTGCTTTATGTCTAGAAACCACTTATGAGTGAGTACATGATATTTGTGTTTTGGGGTATGGGTTACCTCACTCAATATGATGTTTTCTAGCTCCATTCATTTGCCTGCAAAATTCAAGATGTCATCAGGTGTTTTTAATCATAAATGGTAAAGCATGATGCCTGGGCCCTGCTAGCATCCCTGATATACCTTATCTATCAACTTTATTGTGGCCTCTGTAGGCAGAGCTTTTCATCCAAACTGCAGGCTTTTCAATAAACACACAGAGACTTCTTATTAATTATAAAAGCTTGGTCAAAAGCTTAGGATTGTTACTAACTAGCTCTTACCACTTAAATTAACCTACGTATCTTATCTACTCTCTACCACATAGCAGTACCTTTTTTTCAGTTTGGCATGTTCATCTTGCTTCTGCCTACATCTCCTGGAAACTCCCATGACTCTGCCCTCTTCTGCCCCGAGCTCTCTTTTTGTCCTCAAGTCCTGCCTAACCTTTTCCTTCCTAGCTTTGTATTTGCTAATGTGAGTAATACATATTCGCAGTGTACAAAAAGATTATCCCACAACAGGCTCTCATAATAACCTGCACCATGTATTGAGACAGAGTTATTAGCCCAGAAACAGTAAATATTTTTCAGAGGCTATGTTCGATTTTAAATTAAATATTTTCAAAGTTAGCTTAAGTCAAAACTGTACTGTAAAGGAATGTCAAAGGTATCACAGCTCCAGGATTCTGAGTTTAGTTAATCCATGGAAAAATAGACTTGCAGGATCAATCAGGCCTGGTGGGCTTGAAGGTCCATGTCTTTTATATAATTAAAAATAATTTACAAGGATGTTGGTGAATATTATTTTCAGGTGTGTGACTTTTGTTTATGCAGTATTTGTTTAGTTCTGTGTATCTGTGCTACTGTGCCTGTCTAAAACACCTGATGGTCCTAATAAAGAGATAAACAGTCAATAGCAAGGCAGGAGCAAGGATAGGCAGGGGTCTCAGGCAGAGAATATAAATATGAGAAATCTAAGAGGAGGGAGAACAAGGAGCAAAAGAAGAGGAGAGGAAGACATTAAGGGTCAGCTACCCAGCCACCCAGCCAGTCACGTAGTAAGAAGGAAAGAAAGGTATATAGAAAGAGAGGAAGATAAAAGCCCAGAGGCAAAAGGCTGTCGGGATAATTTAGGTGAAGAAAAACTGGCAAGAAATAAGCCAAGCTAAGGCTGGTCATTCCTAATTAAGAATAAGCCCCCATGTGTGATTTATTTGGGAGCTGGGTGGCAGCACCCCCCAAAGAGCCAAAAGAATAAAACTTTACACAGCACAAGGATGACGGTTTAACCTGTCAGCAAGTTGTTGGCAGACACTAATAGCTTGAGTTTATTTACCTGGAATTATTCGTAGTAAATGTTAGTTAATAATGTCTGTTATAAATTCCGTAAATAAAGCATGGATATTCAATATTGAATGTTTCTCAGATGTCAGTCCTAATCACCAAAAGTTAAGCTCATTCTCAGTCAATTCATAAGCATCATTGTTGAGTTCTAGGAAATATCTAACTTTTTTTAAGAAATACAACATGTCATCAGATTGAGGAAAAACGAGAATTGTAAGCAGGAAGCCTCTGTTATTTGCTGATTATGTAACAAATATCAGTCTCTGCATCAGTAAGAAGTCTGTGATCTCATCTAGACATGAAAGTCTTGCCGTCATACGTGTGCTGGACTTGATTGTCAATAAGGAAATTCCAATTTAATGGTCACTTTGGTTTCTCTGTACTGCACAAAGGCTGAGGCAGCATCCCAGAGGTGGAATGTGTCATCAGCGCACAAACCCTGCATCTGATTTCCCATATGTACAAGGGGAAGTGCTAACGACAGGATCCCGAAGTTGGGGGTGTGGTCTAGGGAAATGTCTCAGTAGCTAAAGGGCTTAGTGAGAAAGCTTGAGGACATGAATTTGAATTTTCAGAGTTTACTGAAGCTGGGTACTGAGGTAGCTAGCACAAATCTGTAATGGCAAAACTCCTAAAAGTGAAATCAGAGACAAGGACAGGACAATCCCCAGAAGTACTCTGATAAGTTTACACGGTACAGGCAGCAAAGCATAAGAAACCCTGTCTCCAAAAGTTAGGCCACAAGCTTCACATGCATCCTGTGGCAGGTGTGCCCAACACAGTCTCATGAACACACACATATGCACGCACACACACAGCCCATATGTATATATTCAAAAAACTTACTTAAAAAACATGAGGTTTTCTGCCCACCAGCTTGTATATGACCCTGGACAGCAAATCTGTAAATAATACAGCTCAGTGAGTAGGACACCTGGCTATATCTAAGAGAAAATGTATGAACAGGCACTATGGAGCATCCCTATAATCCTAGTACTAGGGAAGTGGAGACACAGGAGGAACAGGCTCAGGGCAGTCCCCGGGCACAGAAGGAATACAGGCAAGGCTGGGATACAGGAGACCTTGCTTCAAAAAATAAGAATGAATAAATAAAGACAGAGTAAACTCTAACTGTTTTTGGTTACATGTTGATATTTGTGGGAAAGCTATCTATAATTAAAGCAACAAGCACATTTTTTTATTTAAAAACACATGAACTTTCTCTGTTCTCTTGGTTTGGGTTTGGGATTGCTGAGAGCTGAATAAGCAGGCATTCCACTTTAGGGTTTACCTTTGTTTTGTTACACTCCAGGCCTGCTCTTCCCAAACAACTAAGAAAAGGTTATAAACAATCACAATTATGCTGTCTTTGTGGAAGACTTCCTCTTCAGCACATAGTTTGCGGTGGAATATCTGTAACATAGAAGCCATTCAAAGATCCAAAAGTAAGAAGGTTGCCTTTTTAAGTTGCTTTGTTTTGTGTTTTGGGGTTTTTTTTGTAATTAAATAGTTCAGTTTACAGACCCATAAAATTTAGCAGTGGCGTCTCAATCCTGAACACATGCGTGCTGGCACTAACATCAGCATCCCTATGTACTTGAGATGCCTGGACGTGAAGAAGAAAGGGGGAACTGGACCATGGTCTAGAAAATGTCAAGTAAACTAGTAATGAATGTCACCTACTGCTTTCAAGGCTAGAAATTAGTGGGAGACTTACTCTTTCTCTGAATCATCTGTGTTTTATGAAGATGTTCGTGCCATACTATAGCAAAATTTATTTCTGTTTCATATTTAAAAGGTTTGGAGAAATGATATAAAAGGAAAAAATGGAAAATGGATCATGGGTTTTTTCTGAAATTAGGAGTAATTTTGAGTCGGAGTGAAGAGGGATGGCACTCCTGCAGGAATGAGCTCTCACCCTGATTTCTGCTATATAAATTTTGCTTTAAGCTTCACAAGAATCCAACTAACAGAAGGGGGGTAGATGGCAAGCAGCTATATGTGACTGTATTATATGTACCACACTGTTGAAAGTAGGAAAAGTATACAAACGACATATAATTTTTGCCTATTTTCAAATTACAGATAGTCTTGTGTGGGGAGCCAAAACTAGTGATTAAAAAATGGTAATTTAAAACCAAGCCATTATTAAAGAGAAGCTCAGCAAAGGGGGTTTGAGTAAAGCAAACTGGCAAAACTTTGAAGGCTGAGTGCCGGGGAGACTCATTAAACTAAAAAATCATCAGGGACGTTGAAACATAGACTAATCATAACTGGGGCTTTCAGGTTTCTCTCCTCCAGAGAGGGAGGCAGACAGAGACAGAGAGAGAAGAGAGACCAAGAGACCAAGAAATAGACCACACAAGCCACTTTGGATTCATTTTATAAAATCAGAATCACTGGCTGATCTTCATGCCATGAGTTTTGCTTGCTGCCTAGAACCGCATCCTGTGAACATAGCTCACTTCTTTTGTCCTCATTCCGTGGACTGTCATGTCTGAGCAGCACTTTTTCCTCCTAAATGGTATAAATATCTACGCTGATGGATCGCTCCAACCAGAGATGGTCTTTCCACTCCCAAATCTTTGTTTCTTCCTTTGTTTTTATCTTTGAGCTCCTGAAAAGCAGGTAATTCGTACTTCACATGGGAGTTCTAACAAAAGGTGCTGGGGTTGAAGGGGAAGTACCAAAGGAAATCATGTTTCCAACCCGAGAAAACTGAGTTCTTCACTCCATGTGTCCTTTTCCCCACAGTATCCAGGCAAACGTGCTTTGCGGGCTTTCTGCTTCTACCAGTCTCACATGCTGTATCGTGTAAAGTTATTTTCACGTGTACATTCAGGGTTTTTTGTGCTGAGTTTCATGCATTTTCTGCAAGTTAAAATTTACACGTTTACACAAATACTATAAACTTGGCCTTTTCAATATTTTTTTAACTAATCTCATTACTAAACGACAGTTTACTGTATGCCAACTGGATGCTGAAAATGATTGCAAAAGGATCCACAGGCCAGAATGCATACATGCTCCAGATCAGAGACTCGGTGCTAAGGTTTGCTTGGAAAATAAATTATCCTTATGAATACAGAGTTGGAGTCAGTGTTTCCAGTACTATGGTATTGCTTCATTTTCTCTAGTCGTGCATGCACTGAGTTTCCTTGAAAAACTTAATATTTTTCCAAATGTAGTCTATGAAAAAAGCTGAAGTATGGAGCTTCTGCAGAGCCATTTGTCATTCGCCTGCATTTAAGGTGCCCGCGGTCCTCTGTGTATCGCTAAACTTCACTTTTAACAGGAGAAAATAGGCCTGAAAAGGGAAGCGATATTTTACTGCTGAGCAAGAAACTGTGTATTCTTCTTTCACAGTCCTGCCTCAGGAGCTTGTAGAACGCTTCTTGACCAAAGGAGACGGCATGAATATTCATGTCTTTTATGAGTCACGAAGTTGAGGCCTTATGGTTTTCCCATTTATCAATTACTGGCTGAGGATCACCCAGCCACAGAGCTGAGCTGATTAACAACGCTCTCTTTGTTTGCCCCACGTGGAGGTGAAGCCACACAGTGACAACTGTATTATTTCGTGCCTCTTCAGCTGTCCACACTTGTGCAGAAAAGCTTAACATCTTGTCAGGTTTCATCACGCATCCTCTTTATTTCCGCATTGTGAGAATTTGTATCATTGCAAACCACACTGACTTTTCACAGTTTCCTTTCTCTTTGCCCAGTGAAGGCCGGTTTGGTGACCGGGCCTAACACGCATGAGCAATCAGGCAGATCCTCTGGTCTCAGGTATGTGTGGCATCTGCCTGCAACCCTGGAGTTTTTAAACTTTGCGCCTCCAGCACTTGAGGAGCAGCTGCTGGGAGCACCACCAGCAGCTCCTCTTGAGGGCTTCACCCCTATTTATTTTGACTTGGGTTAATACCCGCTGTTTTACTCCCCGTTCCCACACATCCCTCCACACAATCATCTACCCAGTTATGTTCCTGTTATCACTGCCAGGTTTCTTCTGGGCGGCAGTACTGTTGCCGGTATTGCACCCAAACAAAGACACAAAGATTAGAAGTTTGAAACCTCTGCCTTGATGAGAGTCTATGCTCTCTTTGAAACAATGGTTAGCAAGAAATCTCTCTCTCTCTCTCTCTCTCTCTCTCTCTCCCCCTCTCCCTCCCTCCCTACCACTTGCTCTTGTTTCCCTTTCCTCTCTTTCCCCCCTTTCCCCCTTCTCACTCATTTCTTCCGCTCCCCAATCTCACCTTCCTTCAAGCTGATTTTCATGAGTGTAGGTGAATTTTTTTAAACAGGACAGCATGAAAACAGCCAAGGCAAAAGAGGCTTTCTTAAGCATATTTTCCCCTGAAATGCTGAAGTAGCAATTTCATTTTCAAGAGAAGAATGAGCCAGCTCATCTGCTAGTTAAACATTTTTGCTTCCTTCTCTTTTGCCACCGTTCCCCATGGCTTCCAGCTCTGTCCCCCTTCCTGTTTTCCCACGGCTTACTCTGACGTCTTTAACGAGGGTTAATCTAGTTTAGTTCACGTGCACTTAAACAGGCACAGGCTTTGTTCTTGCTGGTCATGGGGAGCCGCTCTAAAACCCACAGAAAACTGCATTTTAAAATATTCTATATCATTTCTAATTTTTTTTCTGGTGGGTATGATGGCATCAAGACACCCCCATGACCGCAGCAATATTCCCGCGCAATTATTAGCTGTCGTTTAGCTCTCCCTTTACTTTCTTTACTACATACGACTTACTGTTAAACTTTTAGGAAATGAACCAGAGGAGAGGAAGTTGCCTTACTTGTCATCGTGTGGAGACTGCTTTTTACTGTGGACACAAGGCAAGGAAATGAATACTTGCTAACTCTTTGGCAGCTCTCAGGCTGATGTTGCTGACAGTCCCTGAGTGATTAAATCATTTGCTCCACAAAACAAACCTGACAGGAAGGAAATAAAAAAAGGAAGAAGACGAAAGATAGAGAAGACAACTACATATTTTAAGTGGAGTAAAAGAGATCTGGAGTTTGGGGAAACAAATAAAACTTTGGGGAGTGAAAAAAACAAATCCATTTGCCATGCAGAGCTGTGGCACATCAAGGCAGCCCACATCACTGTGACTGAGTCGAGTCTCCCAGATCTAAGTGCTTCTTGTCGAAGAGAGGATGGAACACTGTCTGCTTGAGATGCTGAAAATTCTGTTTGGGAAGCAATGAGCAGTGTGTCCAATTCTTTGTTCAGCATTCAGCATGCCAGGTCTCACATTGAGAATTCTGTTTCCCTGGTTTCTAAATCCTGAGTGGTAGCATGCAATATACATGTGAGGGTAGAGATTAGAAAATCTGTCTGAATAGATTCATCTCCTCTTAATGCCTTTACTTTTTTCAGATGGCTGTACTAAACTCTATCCATGTTCATTCTTCCCTCTTGAGTATGTCAGACTGCTTGATTTACATGTTACTAAATATGCCTTACTTAATAACACGGCACTGCACATGTTCGGCTAACACTTACCACCAAAGACTTACTTTTCTTACTGTCTTATGTAGATTGAGATAAGATGCACTCAAACCAGGACCAAGAGACTCTACCTGCAATCACCCTGCTTGATGGCTCAGAAAAAAAAAGACTCAGAAGTTCAATGTCAGCCTGTGGTTCAAAGCCTGAATTAAAAAAGACAACACCTTAATTTTTTTTAAAGGAGAGAGGCAAATCTGGGGAAGAAATGTGTATTAGATAATTATAACAACAAACTAAAATATTGCATATTCATTTATCAAAATGAGGTGAAGAAAACACAGGAGCAGACAAATGAACCTGTCAGAGATGCGGGTAGCAAGCAATATAGGGTTGAAATTCTTGTTCAGCCAAGTACGGTCAATTCTTCTGCTGTCGTCTCTGTAAACATTCCCACTGACTTCCTTTGTATATTTGTCTCAGTGACCGTTCTTTTTCTGAGTAGAGACACCATGACCAAGATAACTTGCAGAAGAAAACATTTAATTGGACCCTTCTTACAGCTTCAGGATGGAAGTTCATTACCATCATGGTAGGAAGCAAGGCTGTTGGCAGGCAAGCATGGTACTGGAACAGTAGCTGAGAGCAAGTCGGAGGCGGAGAGATAGTTAACTAGGAATGTCAAGGGTATTTGAAATGTCAGTGCCCACCCCTGTGACACAGCTCCCCCAACAAGGCCATGCCTCCTCCTCCTTTCCCCAAAGAGTTCTACTGACTGGGGACCAAGCATTTAAGCATAGGAGCTTGTAGGCCCGTTCTCCTTCAAACCACTACAGTGCGAAAGCTATACATGCAAACAGCAACAGCAAGTTTGCTTCATTTCTATACTGCTGTCTTTATAATTAAAAACGGCTGCTTGAGCTGAAGAATAACTAACATATAAAATCCTTATAATTTCCACCTGGACACTGCAACTTCACAAGTAGCTGTATCCAGCAAGCAGTTGTGGGGACAGCTGGGCTGAAGTTTTCAAATTCACAAATAACCTTCAACAGATACATACGGGCAACCAAAGTCAATCTGAGGCTTGAAACAAAATATTCTGAACGTTGCAAAATTGTCCCTGTTTGTATAAATGAAATATTTACTCTGTATATACTTTAAGATATTTTGTTGTTAGTACAGAAAGCACAGCAAAACTGAGCAGAGAGTATAGAAAGATCCTGGGAACCCTCTCCCGGTACACACGCTCAGTCTCACTTTCTCTGGTAAGTTAGAAATGTGGCTGCTGTTTCCTTTTTGTTAATGAAAACAGGGAAGTGTCAGGTATGGAATCTTTCTGTTCTCTGGGTGAAGGAAGAGTGGTCCGCTATGTAACTCAGTCTGAAGACATTGTGGTGAGCATTACTCTGACAGACAGACCCATCACTCACTCTCTGAGATCTGTGGGAGTCACACTCCCGAGTGAGTAACTGAGGACACAGTGAAGGACTGCAGAAGATGGAGGGGTAACAGAAGCCACAGCACAGCAAGAGTGACTGGAAGCCCTGGCGAGTCTCCTCCCTTCTGATCTTGGCAGTGGCATATTCCTGGGAGTAGCCAGAGTTCCTAGGGTAACATTTCAACACCACATTTCCACCGTTTCCTCGGTCTGCCCTCCTGAGGAATGACCAATCCTGAGCTCTACTGAGAAATTAAACTGGAATTTACCATTTTATCTTAGAAGAGAACAAACATATCTTTATGCCAACTAAGTCCTGATGTATGGGGGCATCTAAGTAAAGAACAGAGGCTTGACAGTGGCCTGAGTCATCGAGGGGTGTCATACGTATGCTACTTAGCCTGATTTGATCATTATGCATTAAGTTCAAGTATTGGAATATCATGGTGAAACCCATGAATCTGTGAAACTACTAACTACTCTGCGAATGTGGTGGTTTTCATGAGGATGGTCCCCATGGACTTATATGTTTGAGTGTTTAGTCACCCGCAAGTGGAACAATTTGAAAACATTGTAAGGATTGGAAGATGTGTCCTTGTCAGAGCAGGTGTGACCTTAATGGATGATGTGTGTCACTGGGGTTGGACTTTGTGAGGTTTCAAAAGCCCAGGCAAGGCCCAGTAGTTCTCCTTCTTCCTGCTGACTGTGGAAGGGATTAGAAGGATTAGGAGGTGTGGCCTTTTGGGGGGGGAGCACGTCACTGGGGTGGGCTTTGAGGTTTCAAAAGCCCATTTCAGGCCAAGGTTCTTGCTCACTGCCTACAACTACTACTACAGCTACTGCTTCAGTGCCTACACGCAGGCTGCCGGGCTCCCTGCCTTGATGATGGCAGACTAAACCTCTGAAACTAGGAGCCATCCCCACCCGGTTGAATTTTTTTTTTACAAGAGTTACCTTGGTCATGGTGTCTCTTCACAGCAACTGAGCAGTAATTAAGACTCATAATTATAAATAAGAAATAAAACTGTTGAAAAATAGTATGTATGCAGACAACCTGGACTTTTAAGGCTATCAAAATATATATGCTTATTGTATAAAGTCAAGTGATAGCTCTTTCCAGTATTAATTCCAAAATGAATGTGAATTCTGGGCACTAAACAGAGGGTTCTATAGCCAATAGCTTAGCACATGAGCCAATAAAATATCTGTCCTGATCCTCTACCTAGGTCCTGAATAGAAAATAGAAAATCCTTTAAAACCTAGGTTCCATAAACATTCATTATATTAGAGACAATTGTCATTTTTATTGACTCCTGATGTGAGTATTGATTCTATCAAAGAGTTCAGGAAACATAAGCAGAGAAGAGACTTTCAGGGCATCCTGTACCTCAACACGAGAGTCTTGTATATTTTATAAAATTATTGATGAGCAAGGGATCCCTCCAAGTCTTGCTCATTAGGCAATGCTCTCTCCCTTCTGATCTGATACTCTGAAGCTTTCCTAGGAGACTGCTTTGTACACTCATCAACACTACATAGTCTTTACATAGTACTGCCTTGAGTGTCCTAAAGATGGGCTGCTCTTGAGGCCTTGCTACACTAATCCCTCCCATCCACCTCCATTCAAAAAGCCACTGACAAATGTTTATTATTTGAAAAACAATTGTTTTGAGGCTCCTTTATATAGAAAAACCAACGCTGAAATGAAAAATTAATGTCATCATCAAATAATAATATTTCTGAATGGAATTGTCTGCTTCGGAGACAACAGTATACAATCAAACATAAGCCATTGTCTTTCACTTCCTGACTGCTCAGTGATGGCCAGTGGTCAGTATGGCCAGTGGTCAGTCATTCTTTAGCAGGATTTTTTTTATTTAATTTAACAGGATAAATTTATATTTTTTAAATTTTTTTTAAAATTTTTGATAAACAACACCACCCATGCATCAAGCTTGGGGTGTGTGTGTGTGTGTGTGTGTGTGTGTGTGTACGCACACATGCACATACACGTTTTCTTCCCCAATGTTTACAGGAAAGTAACAAGTCTTTTATCTTGGCATAATGCTTTCAAAAATAAAAATAAAAGACATCAGATAAGAAAGGGGAAATATTTGTCCATAGAATCCTGTCCAGGATATGACAGGATCTGCTTGGTGGTTTCAATTCTGTGCTTCTCCTCTGAAGGCAGACAGTTACTTAGGGCTCATTACATGTGGTTTGAACAGCTAAGAATAGATATGTTCAAAGCATAGATAGACATCAACATCTTAAAAGCCACTCCTGGGATAGACAACAGCTCCTTCTTTAATCCACTTAATTTTTTGTCTGGAAATTAATATTTCATTATTGCTCACTCAGAGCACTTGGCATGGTCCTTACGGCTTGAGATGTACAGCAATCAACAAGCAGATACTAAGCGATCTCTTCAAAACCTATGGAGAGGAGATCTTGGAACTAAACGCTTTGCCATGCAACTGAAGGAATTAACTGCAGTGGACAGATTTAACGCTACGATGGCTTATTTTAACCAAGGACAAAGGTGGGGAAGGGCAGAGTGGGGGGGTGTACAGAAGAGGAGAATGTTAAGTGAGTTGTGTTAGCATGGTCATGTCCAAAGCAGCAGCCCCTGCTCCTTCCAAGCAACCATGTTTAAAGCCATAGATTTGGGCCTCTACTGGCAACAGTTTGATCTCCTCAGCTCATCCATATTTCACAGGTTAGGCATCATGAGATGCACAGATTTAGGATTTCTTGCCATTGATTTCAAGATTACCAATTACTTCTTTACCAAAATTTTATACCTCTTACTAGATTAGTTATTCATAGTCTGGTAGTAAGTAGATCTTTCTTGTTTCTGAGTTCCTCCATTTAAATTTATGAAGCCTACAAGTGTTCTCAAGCAGCTCACAATAACATTCTTCAAAAATGCTGTGACTTTATCTGTGTAATCATGTCCAGGGACAAGACATAAGATTTAGGCGTTACATGCTTTAATGATTCTAGTCTCCTGGATAGTAATGTGATTTCCAATGAGCGGAAAATAAAGACTTTTGAATAACATGAAATATATGGGAATATTTAAAGCAACTTAATTGTGTATTTGTATTTGAAAATCTAACTTTTCTCTGTGTATGAACCAAGAATTAAATGCCAGAAGAGGGCACCAGATCTCATTATAGATGGCTGTGAGCCACCATGTGGTTGCTGGGAATTGAACTCAGGAAGTCTGGAAGAGCAGTCAGTGCTCTTAACCTCTGAGCCATCTCTCCAGCCCCCAAGGATAGGAAACTTTAAGAAAAATTATCTTTGTGCCAGTGATGAGAGGTCCCACCTACCTAAGTCCTGCCCTATTAACAGGCCAGGGCCGTTTTTTATTCACCAATGGTATACACAGCATACAGAGGGGAATCCCACATCAATCATTAATATTAAGAATGCTACTTTATATAAAATAATAAAAGTTATATTTATCACCATTGTAGAAGTTTCTAGAATTCCTGTCTTGATTCTAAGTCAAAATTCATCAAGCAATTATTTAAAGATTTTTTATTTTTTCATTTATATGTGAGTATATATGAGTGTATGAACATACAAGTGGAATGATTTTTATGGAATTCAGCATTTCTTAGAACCAAGTATTCTAGAACAATACATTTCAAAATGGTTATGGTAGATAGGAAAATATCAAAAGTCTTTGTCTTTCATAATTAAATCATTATATTTCTATATGGGCACAAGAATTTTATGTACAGTAAAGACAATGCAATCCACAGAACTTGTTAATATTGAATCTGTGCTGCAGTATCTGGTATTCATTTACAGCATATGATGTGATGGCATGCGCAGTAACAAGTGCAGGTAGTATGTTCAGAAGAAGACAGAGAAGTCGTGGCATGTGCCACGGTCAGTGCTGTTACATATGCCTCAGGTTAGGTATGTGTCTCATTTAGCACCATCAGCAAACAATGGCCCTCGTCAATTTTGTGACCACTCCACAGTCAGGGATGAGATTATAATCCAGAGTCTATGAAGCGAGGCCTCCCAGGTACAGAAGGCTAATCTTTACCACACCAGCCATGAGTTCTTCTGTGCTACCATCCCAGGTACACACACACACCTCGCAGCTGTTGGCTGAGTTCCCAGCACATGAAGCTCAACAGCAAAGATAGATACAGTCAGAGAGACCTACACAGCTCACCTGCTATCCCACATGGCCCTTGACCATACATTCACCAAACAGAATGTTAGCTGAATAAGTAGATCAACTAAATCTAAATATATCCATCAAAGCTGAAGGATTGTTCTCTAAGAATTTATATTCTAACTCAAAACGGGATCTGGCTAAAACTTGCTTCCATAAATTACGTGGAATGTTTGTAGTTTATGGTTACTAAGTATAAGCATAAATACTGCTTTGTGTGAGTGATGTGGCATGTTTATAGGTCTTGTAACTTCTGCTTTAAGAAACTTTATGCTGAGCCTCATAACAGCCCAGTGAGGCAAACAGAAGAGTTATCCAAACTCTATCATGTAGGGACAGATTGACTAACAGAGTGATTAGCGACCAGCCTACAGTTACACAGCTGGTTACATAATCACCACTGGAAAATTTACCTTCTGGGAACGAAAGGTAATCAATAAACACTGTGGCGCTTCACACATGAAATATGAAATTACTAAGTTTTCAAGAAGATATTTTCAGGTTTTGATTAATATCGACTGATAATAGAACCCATAAAACCATGAATGGGTCTTCCACAGGTATCTGAGCAGGACTTTTGTTTTTCTACTGGGAATTTAAAAAAAAATAGAAGATCTCCCAATATTTTCACCCTGTCTCATTTGGCTTGTGGATGTGTGTACAAGTAGGTGACGATGTAGGCATAATTTGATATCTTCTGTTTAAAAAAGAAAACTATAGCCTATTGAAAAAGGTCAAACATGGTAAGATTCAGCAACATGGGTTGGAGAGGTGGCTCAGTGATTAAATGCACTCACTGGGCAATTGTGAGGACTGGAGTTTGGGTCTGAGTACTCATGTAACAAGATGGAGGCATGCACATGCTTGTAACCCCCACTCTGACAGGGGTAGAGGCAGGAGGATAGCTAAGACTGACCACCTTCCAGCTAGTAGAGAAAACACAAGTACTGGGTCATAGAGAGATGCTGCCTCAAAGAAATAAGCAGGCAGTGGTAGAGGATGCCTGACATCCCCTACTGGCCTCCATTTTATTTTATTTTATATTTTACACAGATAAATGGAAAAATAAGTAATAAAAAGAACATATGGAGATGAAAGCTTCAAATATAATTTCTAGTAAAAATTACTTATCAAGATTATTATAGGAATGTTTGTAAATAAGTTATAAAATAACTCCACAACCTTTGCATGGAAAACAAACATTAAAATGCAATAAAGGCCCAGAATGCCAATGACTCCAGTTTAAGCCAGTTACTTCTCTTGCCTTTGTCCAGAATTTGGGGAAAAGTTATATAAATATGTTCAGCAAGGCTGGGTGGCCATGAAAGCTACAATATCAGGAAGTATGAAATGTAAGGACTAAAGCTTTGTGATTCTACAGGCAGTATAATAACAGTCACTATTATTTGACAAAGGATTTCGGTCACACTGCAAACGAGCTGAAATAGTGCATCTCTTGCAAGCACCCACTGATCTACAAGGTTATTGATCTCATATTTTAAAAATAGAAATATAACAAGGTACAAGGTCAGATTTCTCCTATGGAATGAAATTTATTCTATAAACTCCAAAGTATTGTACCATCAAAAAAATGCAGAGCAAAATGAAAGGTGATAACCAGGGCAAAAACTGAGAAAAATAAGAACCAGTATACATTATATAAACTATTGTTCCTTGCAAAAATCCTCCAGGGGAGTGTGTTGAACCACACCCCTCAAATATTAACAGTTAGAATTAAAGATCTGGAACTCACAAAACACCTGGTCCTATTCTTTGATCATTGTGTCACATCCTGAGATGTGTACCGGTCTCTACCTAAAGATGTCTCTTGCTCCCTTAATGGCTGCCTTTCATGCTACATTTAAAATGCCTCTTAGTAATTTCCAAGTTAACTTCCAAAACTGGAACAGTGGAGTGACCTCCCTTTCCACTACCTAAAAGTGCACTGGATAGAGAAGTCATCAGCGAATCCCATCCCCACTCATCGTAAGAGAAACAAAACCAAATCAATCCACTTGTATGTTCTAATGAAAAATTAAAACATTATAACAAAAATAAATAGAATAAATTTTAAAATTTGGAAATGACTTTGAAAGTCCTGAAATCTTATGTCTCAATTCTCACCCACTGCTGGAGCTTAAGGATACCCATCCATTTTCAAAGACTGTTGAAATGAAGCAAAATAGTTCAAGATGCACAAAGCAATAGAAAAGGGAGCAAGGGGAGTTCAATATGTCAATAGACCAAGCAAGCCTTGCTTTCCAGGGCTGTATTTTCAGATTCTTCTTGATCCTTTTTCTTTAGTTCTTCCCTTTTCTTGGTAAGATTTAAAAAATACCTGCCCCAAGATTATACAAGTTCCTTTTGGGGGGGCTTTTATTAGTCATGGTGCATCAGGCTAGGACTCTGTGTGACTGTGGAGTCTTCTGCACAGAAGTCAGTTGTAATTATTCTGATAGTAATCACCCTGAATTTACCCTGAGACTCGATAGATCAAATAAATATGTACAGGGTCGGTTTTTACATTCAATTAAATATTTGCATGTTTCTCAAATAATGAAAATGAGGGTGAACATTATCTTATGAAGCACAATTATGCACATTTATAGGTTAAAATAGTGCCAGTGAGCTTGATAGGCACATGTGGGGGCATCCACTAGGAATGAAGTAGTTTAGTAAACACCCATATGCTTTAGCAAACACAACTGCACAGTTCCCAGTGTAAGCAAATGTGTAAAGTTTTTAAATGATAATGGAGAATTACAACAGCCACTCCTTTTATCTGTTTAAAAAAGACCTAAAAAATGAGATTAGCATGTTAGCATGCTTAATAAACACGTGGTTTATAGGAGGTTGATCTTGGGCAGCAAAGAAATGTGGTAATTTTCACATGGCAACTGATCTCATGGACCTTAAGTCTAACTCTCAATATTTAGTCAATTATAATAACAGAGAAACTTTCCTGTTTGCTATCCCAAAGGACTTGATGCATTTGCATGCTACTTTCTACACACTGGCTCTTGTGAATTATCTCTGGGGTTGATTCTACTGTGGTTTTTATTACATAGATGCCACAGGTAAGTTCATAAAGTCCTAAGTTCAGCGTGGTGGGTCCCCCTACCTGGGCATTTTTTTTAATGCAAGCTCTTCAGTTTCATAGTTGAAACAGTGCATGCTCAAAGCCTGTCAATATTTAAACAAAATGAGTTTCCTGGGTTTCGCTTTGTTTGACTTTCCCCTCACAGTTTGAGTTAGGATTCTTGATTATATTGAAGAATGGCATCGCACTCCTTAGTCAGTGAAGGACCTCAGTGTCTCAACAACCTTGATGTTTAAAGGAATTCATGACAATACTCACTTGCGCTCTGTTGGTAGGTAGTCATCTAGAGATGTCACATGGAACAGGAAGTAATGAGAGCATTCCTTTGGGTAAAGTTGCTACTTTCTCTGAAAACTCAACAGGAAGGTTGTTTATAAAAAAAATCTTATATGTAAGATATTCATCAGTGTGGCTATAAGATGGGACCAGTTGAGGTACCCTCTCCTCAGCTGCTCAATGAAG
>LOEQ01000192.1:292238-307209 GCA_001685075.1 Bramus lutescens | reverse complement strand
CGTGCGGGAGCTGGGCTGGACGAAAAGCAGGGCCCGCTCCCCCATTCACTACAATCCTGAGTGCAGGCCATTCTATGGGGCTGCTTTAGGGTCACCCATACTCTTGCTGGTAACTCCCTCTTTTAAAATGTAGGAGCCAGTCATGATAAACTAAATAGAAACAGACCACTCAAAGAAAGTTCTTTACTTCCAGCCATTATCACCTGCCAGTGTAGGACTCAGCCATCCATAAGTTTAATAGAGTCTTGAATCTCAGTATTTTACCCTGAAGCAATATCTGGTTGTAGGAAGAACCACAAACTAAGATTACTTGAGCACCACCCAAGAACAGACCATCCAAGGGAAACGCCTAACATTCCAACCACTGTAGACAGGATGACCTGCCAGCACAGTCAGCAGGACATCCTCTAGACAAATGTCAGCCAATCAGGGGTCCTGAACCTCAGAAACCCCTCACCTCCACCACCTTTACTACTATAAAAAAAACACCCAACTCTAAATGAGCTTGGGGCTCTCTGTTTATTCCAGTATGCTGGGCATGTGGAGAGACCAAGTTTGCAAACTTGCATAAAATAAAGGCTCTTTGCCTTTACGTCTCCTTGTTGGCTTCTGGGGGACTTTGTGGATTTGGGCATAACAACAGCATGGTCACACAAATGTTTAACTTTGGAGTGATTAAGAAATGACATCAAAACTGGTATAATAAAACACAAGAAGTTGGCTACTTCATAAACAAAATCTCGTGTAGGGTGTGGGGGTACAAACCAGCACATTAACTGTGGGCAATCAACAGCTTAAAATGTAGTCGTTCTTTATGTTTAAAAGCCACTTATGAGTGAGTACATAATGATATTTGTTTTTCTGGGTCTGGGTTACCTCACTCAGCATGATGTTTTCTAGATCCATCCTTTTGCCTGAAATTTCAAAATGTCATTTATTTTTTCTGCTGTGTAGTACTCCATTGTGTAAATATACCACATTTTCCTTATCCATTCTATAATTGAGAGGCATTTAGGCTATGACAAACAATGCTGCTATGAACATAGTTGAGCACATGTCCTTGTGGTATAAAAGAAAACCAACCTACAATTCATAATCCCAGAGAACCTAGACAATAAGGAGGACCCTAAGAGAGACATACATGGATCTAATCTACATGGGAAATACAAAAGACAAGATCTCCCGAGTAAATTGGGAGCATGGGGACAATGGGAGAGGACAGAAGGAAAGGGGAGCAGAGAAAAATGTATAGCTCAATAAAATAAATTTAAAAATTTTTTAAAAAAATATAGCAGTTCTTCGGTTTAGCCCTGCACAACACAATTATGCCCTTCAGCCATTCCTTTGAGTGAGTCTACCTTACTTACCTGATACTGTCCAGAAAACACTTGAGAATTCTGGGTGCTCTTCCCAAGCACTTGCTAAGAAGAAGAAAATATAATGAAAATAGTTAAAAAATATATAGTTCTTCACTGATGCCATCTGTTGCAGGGGAGAACTGCTTCTTTTTCCCGAACCTAAATAACCACATAGAAATTATATTAATTAAAACACTGCTTGGCACATTAGCTCTAGCTTCTTAATGGCGAACTCTTACATTAATTTAACCCATTTTTATTAGTCTGTATATCACCACATGGCAGTGGCTTACTGGCAAAGACTTGGCATGTCTGACTCTGGCAGCTGCTCCATTGCGTCTCCCTGGCTCTGCCCTTCTTTCTCCCACCATTCAGTTCCATCTTCCCTGCCTACCTAAGTTCTACCCTATCAACAGGCTAAGGCAGTTTCTTTCTTCATTAATGGTAATCACAGCACACAGAGGAGACTCCCACATCAACCATCATCTTCCATTTTCTATTATATAAATTCCTCTGAACACAATTCAATGCCTCTTATGACTTAAATGTGTTTCAGTATACAAACCAGATCCTAATCCCTGAGGAGTCTGTCCCCCAGGGTTACTTCTGGCTGGGGCTGCTCCACTCCTTACCAACAAATTATATATGGGGTGGGGATGCTGAATTAGCTCATTCAGTAAATAGTGAGACTTATAATCACAAAATCTTGTATTTGTTTTCCCAGAATCCACATAGAAAATGTAGTTGGATGTTTCTTGTCTAGACTGCCTGTTCCCAAATATCAGGCAGCCACTTCCCAAATTACCATACAAAATAGTGATATAATGCGGTGAGGCCATGAAAATTAAGTCTTCTAGCTGGGAGACAAGAGATTCAAGTCTCAGTCCAGAAAAACCTCTTCTATTTGTTCATGGCCTATGGCTAGATTTTCACAGATATATGACCCAGGGTATTTTGCAGAATCCGGTTCACAATAGGTATCTCTGGCCCCATGAATAATTGATGTTTCACAATGAGTTTGTCCATGTGTGCTGGAACTTAGTAGCATTGAAGGAGCGGTGTCTGTTGCTATGCTGCAATGAAGAACTATCTCTAAATTTCTGCAAATCTACATTAGGCATTCACTTTGGGTATTTTTCCCATCCCCAAAGCTATAGAGTCTTGTATAGTCCAATGTCATCTGGATTGTCTAAAAACATGTTTCTTACAGATGGCAATTCTTTGAGTCACTCAGCAAATTGTAGCAATAACCCTAAATGTGAAACAAGCTGCCTTATAATCTAAAGTCTACAAGCACTATATTTAGCACATGGAGCAGAAGTATAGATATAGTCATTTATGTGTTACTTTGAAAGTAGCAGCAACCTGGCATATACCAGGCTTTACAAACACCATTGATAAATCACTAGTGTTCATCTCCAACATTTTTGGAGGATGCATGCTCACCAAGGTCTTTGATATGTTTGCCACATTTCATCTAGGGATTAGTGCTATACTATCAGTACTGTAATCTAAACTGATATATGATCTGTGTAAAGGGTTTAGACCCTTTCTGATCCATTTTGACAGCAAGAGCATAATAAGACACACAACAGTAAATATATACTTTCCCCCACCATATGAGAATTCAGTTTGACTGCCGTCTTTCCAGAAGGGTATAGAAAGATGAGTGTATGTGCCACCTCGGGGACAATGTACCGTGTGCACATGCCATGTTAGTCTTTCTAGTAAAGGCAGTTTGTGTAGCATACCAACTTCTGTTGGTGATGCCCTTGGTTGATGCTACAGAAATCTAGTCTCCTGAAATCCTTTAGACTCCATCTGTGTTTCCATAGAAACCATGCTGGGAAACTGAATAGAAAATAGTCTGTGGACCATACCCTTGCATCCTTGAAGTTTTTAATAGTAACGTTATTACGTGCCATTTTCTCAGGATAAAGTATTGTTTTCTATTAACTGTCTTGACTAGGTTTTAAGGGACCATTCAGAGACTGAAGAAATCTGTGCCACCTCTTGTGCCTGAGGGCCAGGAATTCTATTAGAGGATTTGTGGACAACAGGTGCCCCTGGATATAAAGATTATCTGAGACTCTTATCCAATAGGCCAAGAGCATCTGACCATCCCCTGTCCTGTTCATACATCAAGCACAGCATTATGGGTAGAAGAACTATTGGTGGAGCTGCTGCACTTACTTGCTGTGCTGCAGTAGGATTTCCCTTCCTGGGACCTTCAGGCAATAATGATCCCAGATTTAAAAACAGACTCAGTTACAGAAAAAAAGGATGATAGATATGGTTCATCTATCACTTCAGCAGTCTTTAGTGTCCTATCTTTTTAGTTGTGTAGGTAAACATTTTTGCTTCTTATATCCATTTTCTTTGTTGACTCCCCATTTCACTAGAAGTAACATAGCATTTGAAACCTCTCGTGTTTTGCAGTTCCTTTCCCTTCCTAAAGACTCTACTCTCACCTCCCTGGTTCAGACTTGACAAAATTTATTGATTTGCTGGTGAGGGTGATGCTGGATGTACGATCTTTTGCAAAGCAGAGATTGTTGCATCATCCCGGCAGTAGCCTTAAATGGGGAAGAGCAGAATGCTTAAAAAACTTCAGGGAGCTCAAGGCCCCAAGGTTTCCAGAATGAATAAACTCAGAGGTCCTCGGCCCATGTCTCACTTTGACATTTGTGAAAGTGGAGAGTTCACCTTCCATGGGAGGTTTGTTACTCATATAATTAAACCCCAGGGTGGCATCACCCCTTCTGCCTTTGAACCTAAAGCAGAAGAGTCTCTGGTGTGGGTGTGGGTGTGCGTGCGTGTGCGTGTGTGCGTGTGTGTGTGTGTGTTCCCTTGTAAGCCCCCTTGCTTTTCACATTTGTTTGTAATTAGTGAGGACTCTGAAGCTTCCATCTTCTCTATCGTAGGGATAGAGTCCCCTCACCAGCAGATATTCAAAACTATGAGATTTAATTTTCTTCAAACCTTTCAATCATGCAAGACACTTTTCTTTCCACCAGGGTACTACAGAAGGTTCAGTCGGCCATTGGTGAACATTTTATCATCACTCTGCTGTACGTAGCAAGAGCTATCCGTGCTTCAGTCACCACCAACCATGGAGTCCGTCTAGTCAGCTAGCCGGTGGGCTAACCGCAGACTGTTCCACTACTCACTGAGTCATGGTAGATTTCTCAAAAACCAGCCTGCAAAGTCTGAGATTTATATGCAGCTGCTTGTTGGGCAGTGCTATCAAAAAGAACTATGACAAACAAAAGCAGGAAGACTGAGGAGAGCAGGAAATTACAGTACTGTTAAAGGAAGTGAATGGGTACAGTTGGGCAACATGAACTAGGGATAGAGAAGTGTGTGTGGTGCTGTTGTGTTCTGTTGTGTGGCAGTAAGACTCAGGGTTGTGATAATCCAAAAACAAAATAAAAACCCCTAAAAGACGGTATTCTATCTGTTTTCACCACAAACAACTGAAAAAAGCTTGAGGATATAGATAGGCTTGCTCAATATAAGCCACATTGAAGTATTGTATTGTGCTAAATTGATACTTAATGATTTAAAAATATAAGTGAAAATATTTTACATTTAGTGTCCTAAAAGGTAGAAACTAGCGTTCATCAAACGATAAAATTGATAAAGGAAAGATGATATCTTACAATAATGAAATGTCATGCTGCCAGGGAGTTCATCATTCATAATAATGCCTCAGTCAGTTATGTGTAGAGTGGGCATCCCAGATACAAAACGGAAATGAAACCAGAATAGTAACTGTGGTTCTGCTTGATTCGACAGAAGTGTCAAAGCTGAAGTAAATAATCAAGACTTTGGGGCTAGATCCAGAGAAGTATTGCATGGTGCTGCCCATGGAATGAGGCATAAACATGTATGTGATATGCTCCATTCAGTTAGAAGCAGTTACTAGACTTCTCTGTTCCTAATAATCACAGGATGTTAAGAATTGAATATCTCAATCATACTCAAAAGGGGTATCTTGAAGGGAAGATTGAGTTGATACAACCCAACAGTCTCCAGATTTTCTTAAAGCAATATCAAATTCCATCCTTCCTCTTCCAAGCTAGAAATATTACTATTTTCCCACTGCATGTCTGTCAGATTATTCATTACTTTCAACTACTCTAACTATAGGAAATTCTGCACTTTTATGCTTAAACATCATTTGGATGAAAAACTACTTCTGACCTATATTGAGTTCTTCACTAATTCTTTCTTTTTGTGTAATCAATACTTGTTTTATCTTGCAAACTGGGATTTATCTTCAACTCTTAGATTACAAATCACTTCCTTGAGAAACCTTCCCAAATTCCTAGACTCAACAAGGTTATAAGTTTTTATCACACACTGAACTCTTCTATTTGGTTGGTTGCAACCATACTAAATTTCTCATAGAGGTTTTATTTATCATAAGCTTTTGCTGAGAAGAAAAATCCATGAAGATAAATTATGTCTCACTTATTCACCACTGTATCTGCAGAAATTATCACAATTCCTGTTGTATCATAGTTAACAATAAAAACAATAGCTGTTGAGTGAAAAGATGGATTAACCAATGAAGAAAACTCTATTTTGATGGAAATTTCTTGGGAAGATATGGACATAAACAACTATTTTCCAAGGAGCTTAAATTGGTTCATGAAGTTGCCCCCTTCAAAGAAAGATCAACAACAACCAGAGGCTACTCAATAAAGAAATGACAGTATTAAATTAATTCAGAAATTTGGTTGTGGGGAAATAGGGAAGACTCCAGAAAAGATAGTCATCTGGAAGGCAAGTTGAGAATCTTAATGGACTTTAATAGGTTTAAAATAGGATACAAAGGGCCTTCTATACTAATAAGGGATGTGTGGAAAGTAAAATATTCAAGCTGAATCCGTAATTTTATCTTGTTTACTATTCACTCAGTGTGTCCCCAATGATCAGAGGAGTACATTTGAGCTTTTGTGATCCTTGCTTCTAATCACCCCTATGTGCTTTGAGAAGACCATAATAGGGGGAAAGCACTGCAGCCCTTTCTACTCAACTTTCTTGGCAGGATAACCCAAAGAAAAGAAGAACTAACTTGGCAGAGATTTCTGTGGACACTGACATTTTGAACATACAGATTTGTAAAAGGGTAAATAAACATTTCAAGTGTAAATGGACAGACACTTGATTTATTTAGTGTAACTTTAATTTCTTGTTATAAATGTTTAGTTTTGACATCAAACTGTATTAATTGTATTACTATTGCTGTTATAAATTATTTCTTGTCTGAAGTTTGACTTATAGAATGAGTTGTCACTGAAAACAGTCACTTAGTGTCCTCATTTTTAGACAAAGAATAACAGAAGAGGCACCTTAGGACCATTGTAATGGTGAGAGCAAGAAATCCATGTATCCTATATGGTAAATTATCACCTCCATGATAAGCTGTGAGAGTAATAGACAGGCCATACTAAAAATGACTTTATTAGGCATTTATTAATGTAACTATAGGCTTCTTGTTATTCATATTTTACTTTAGACAGGTGAAAAAGTCATTATAATCTGAACACTTACTGTAGGTAACAAATGAGCTTTGGAAGTCAGTGTCTGGTGTTAGCATTTATTTCATAGCTGCCTTCTGGCTGTTTGATGTTCCAGGAGGTCAGGCCTGAAATGCGGAAGGCTTTGCAGTTGTTGCAAAGCCAGATTGTTATCAGTTGAGACTTACAATGGCTCCTTTCTGCACATTGAGATTTAGGGAAATTGCAGGCTATTTTTCCCAGGTCTGCCTATATAATCAAACTATTGGGCTTCAAGAGAAGACGCTCCACAATAGAGGTTAGGAGCTGTCTAAGAAGGAAAGCTTCTCTCTGACCTTCCTCCCTGTGTTGTATATCCCCTCCTCCTCCTCCAGTCAACCAGAGAAGGTCATGTTCCCCAAAGCAGGCAGCAGCATCCAGAATCCCCTTCCCCAAAGGTAAGTCATAAAACCAAGAAATACTATTTTCACTGCCTCAGTTTTTCTCTGAAAGAGTTGGTAAATTTTCTGCATTCCAGAAAAATCTTGTTCTGTCGGCTCAGGAGGAAATAAAAAACTGAGGGTTCAAAAAAAAGTTTAAATTCTAGGCCATTCTGGGTTTGTCCACTTGGCCTATTCATATGAGATCATAGATAGATCTTTGCAATTCCTCCATATCTCTCCATGGGAGTAACTGTGTGGTAATGTTAAAAAAGCAATGGTTAAGGTTAAGATAGCATTTTGAAAAGCTTAGGTCCATTCTAGGATTAAAGTAATTTTCATGGGCCCCATGGTTAATTCCCAGAAGTAAGGTTGGCCCTCTTTTCACTGTGGCCTTCTGTTTCACTATGGGAGCTGTTCCCACATACAAAATCCTGAAACGAGGCCACCACGATGTTGAGAACCAGCCAGAACTGTCTTCATTGGAGCTGGCAGGAGGCTGCCTAGAGTCTCCATCTCCAAACTTGGTAGTTAAATAAACTCCCATCTTTACACAATGCTTCTGATTTATAATAACAGTAACTAATAGAAAATGAATTAGTAAATATATAGGAGAAGGCTAGTTTCAAGAAAGTCCAACTAATTCCAAACATTCCTCAACATAATAAGATTCTTCATATTTTCCAAATTGTTACAAATGCAAAAACATGGAACTTTAAAAGGACTTGGGAGAACACAGCGGTAGTGTGTTTAAGAACCTGCGGTAGTGAAGTTTAAGATCAACTGAGATTGGATAATATTGTTGTGGATATTTTGAAAGTAGATAATACTGCGACATCTTGCAAAGGGAACGTTAATAAAGCCCTGAGCTTTCAACATGAAGGTAGTGATGTTGGTGAAGGGTCATCGAAGCTGTCACAATAATGCTGTGGTACAAAATCACATGCGTGTTCCATTTTAAGCATCACAGCAGACTGTTCATCTTCTCAGAGTGCTCCAAGAGCCTCCCATTTAGTTCAGACTGAAACCTATGCACCTTTGCACATGATTGCCGTGGCCACTGGTCCCCGTAACCATTGTTTTGGTATCACTCATTTAATTCCGTAAGTACGAGCTCCCTTAATATGTGTGAAATCCACCAGGCCTTCAGCTTAGAGCCTCTGTGTTGCCATTTATAAGGCCTAGAAATTTCTTTTCATATACAATTAATTGTATATCTTGATCTATTAATTTTAATTTTAATTAAAATATAATCTCAAAAAAGTATATCCTCAGCCAACCCATTTGAGCCAACAGCTTCCTCTCCTCCCATTTCTTTACTGGGCTTTATTTTTCTTCATAGTGTTTGTGTCTAATAGCATCCAATTAACTGTTGAAGACATTGTCAACAAAGAACCCATGAGAAACAGTTACAACCAACACTTGTAAAGGGACAAATGACAGCTAGATGCAATATGCTATCCTGGATAGAGTCCTTGAATTGGAAAGAAAAAGACACTGAAAAGAAATAAATACACATAATACAGCCACATAAACCTTCAGTTTTAGTTAATGTCTCATTGTAAAATAGTAACGATAGGGCTAACTGGGTGTGAAGAAACTTTTCTGTGCTAATTTTTATATTATTTTGTAAAAATAGGAGTAAAATAAAATTGAAGCTTACTTTAAAAGTACCTGTTTGTAGTGGGGCAAATTGATCATTAGACGGCACAGAGAACATCTCAGAAGATTGCAGTAGAAAGAGGAAGGGAGTAGAGGCAAAGGGTGAGGAAGCTATTTTCTGAGTAGGAGATGACCATTGCACTCCATGAGCTTTCTGCATCTAAGTTACCTGCACAAGACCTGGCCTGTTGATGTTTTATCAGGCATGGGGAGGGGTCTATGAGATCCCATCCCTCCATGAGGACCTATTGACAAAATGATTTCTGGAGAAGAGGATATCATGTTTTAAATGTATGTATGTATACTTGCTGCCATGAGGGTTCTGTCATGTTGTTCAGTTCCAAAGAAACACACAGAGGTCAACATAATTATAAACTGGTTAGCCTACTAGCTCAAGCTTCTTATTTAGTCTTGAAACTTAGATTAACCCATAATTGTTGTCTGTGTTAGCCACATGGCTTGGTACCTGCTATCAGCAAGGCATTCTCATCTTGCTTCCTCTGCTTCTGGGTGACAGCTGAAGACTGTGTCTTTCTTCTTCCCAGAATTCTCCTGTTCTCATCACCCCATCTCTACTTTCTGCCTGGTCACCCCGACTATACTTCCTGCCTAGCTACTGGCCAAACAGCATTTTATTAAAATAATACAAGTGACAGGATAAAAGACCATTGTCCCACAGCATACACTGTCTGATAGTTATTCATTTCTAAATTTCATATGTATAGGTGTGTGCCCTCACTAATGTATGTGTGTGTACTAAGTCGGGAGCTGGTACCCACGGAGACCAGTACAGAGTGCCAGATTCTTTGGAACTGAAGTTACAGACAGCTATGAGCTGCCATGTGGGTGTTGAGAACGAGAATCCTCAGCAAGAGCAGCAAATTCTCTTAATTGCTAAGCCGTCTCTCCAACCTCTTCCCTAAGAAAGTCTCATTTATTGTTTCACTATTAATCTTTATACAGTTTCTGTCATGCAACATCATTCAATAAATATCAGCCTGAATCAACTATGTCATTTATATTTCCCAGGAACCTGATGATGGCCTCCAAGATATTCAGTAATCTTGTCTAGGTTCTAGAAAGAGCAGAAATGAGCTGAAATAGCATGTGTCCTACATGTACACGCTCCCCACTTCAATCCATAGTACAAAAAATATATAAAGAAAAAAGGACCAGGGTCAGAAACATAATAGAAATTCAGCTCAGTTATCCATTGTAAAATTTGTGTTCTTAGTCACCATTTAGGACTAAAGAGGGAAACAGCAAAGCTCCATTTATAGTTAGCTTGAGGGCTGAAGGCAGCCACAGAAAGTCTTAAACCAGAGACAGCATCAAAATATGACTGTTGAAGAGAAGGGTGTGAGCATAGTGGGAAGGTAAATATGGCAATGGCAACAATGAAGAAAAGGAGACCCAAGACAGATTGTATTGGAAATAGGAAGAGCCGGTTGCCATTAGAGATGTTTTGCTCTTGGATTATGTGGAATGGATATTTGATGCAAGGTAATGAACAACAAGGAATAAATGCAGACGCACTGGTTATTTTTCTATTGCTGTGAAAAAAAACATCATGACTGAGGCAACTTATAGACGGGTTATTTAGAGCTAAAGCTTCCAAAGGCGTGAGTCCGACATGGCAGGGAGGCACAGGTACAAGCAGAAGGCATGGCTACAGGAAGAGAAAGCTGAGACACCCCCACATCTCTCATCCAGATAAGATGATAAACATCCCAAACCAGTCCCCAGTGACATACTTCTACAGCAAGGTCACATTTCCTAACCATCTACCAAGTAACACCACTGAGTATTCAAATACCAGAGCCTTGGTGGAGGGGGGAGAGTGCACTCCTCTTTTAAGTCAGGACAATGGTCCTGAATCTAAATGACGAGAGGAATGCTAAGACCATGGACAGGAGTGGGGAATGGCCATTCTCTTGATATCTTACGCATCTTTACATGGCATTTAGTTATCATAGACAGTAAATCATATGTAAGAGTAGAAAACAGAAAATGAATTAAATTGTATTTGTAATGAACTATAGTTATAAAAATTGTAACACACACAAATACACACACACACACACGCACACACACACACACTCCCAGAGCAAGAGAGTATAGGGCTGACTAGATGGTTCTTCCTGAGGACCTAAATCAGATTCTTAACCATTATGTGTACCTCACAATTGCCTGTAGCTCAAGCTCCAGGGTGTCCAATGCCCTCTTCTGGAAACTTCAAGCATCTACACTCACAAAAACAGAGCAACACACAGGCATGCATAGGTCCATAATTAATATATAAAAGAAATCTTTACAAAAAGAGAAAGTGCATTGCACTAAGTCCATTAATGCTTTTTCATCTGACAGAGCATTGCTGGTAGTTTTCTTGTTCCTGTGCCTCATGTACAAAGCTTTGGTAATAATAAATAAACATAATCTCTCCTGAAAGTGTACTGAGGTCTTTGCCTTCCACATCAGTCTTAAGGTTATTACATGATAATTAGCACTATGACTTAATATCTGTTGGAGACTAACATGCATATATCTTAGAGAACAATTGGAAGGTGTTACCCTGGAGCAAAGTAATTTTTTATGATCAATAGGCCATCATTAGCATAATGTTTATTTTATGCATCTGTAGACTTTAAATCACCTGAATTGTGGTTTATAAATATTGACCTATTGATCTTTGCTGCTCTACCATCCTCTACAAGTTTCTGATGAACATGACCACTTCCTTTGGTTGCAGGTGAAGGACATAGCAATAAAACAAGCCTCTGGCTCTCTGAAGTCTGGCCGAGTTTGTAGAACTCAGAATCCAAGGTTCCCTAAGCACGTACATTGCTCAGTTTTTCCTAGAAGTTTACATTCCAGTTCAAACACAAATGCCAAACTCTTAATGCATTCTCCTTTAAATCAAAACACAGGTTAACAACATCCAGCGCACACACTGTTACCCATTATGTGACTTGCAACTTCTGTATCATTTACAAACCGTCCAATGACATGCTGGCCTTGGATTTGGTTTGTTTCTTAACAGTTTAGCACCTTTTCTTGTCTTCTGTTTTCTTTGTCACAGTTTAGCAGCAGCAACTAATCACAATTTTCTAAATTCATTCTTGTGGGATTCATTAGAGGAACTGCCACGCTCACATCCTTTATGTGATGAAGATCAGTTGCTAGAGTGACCAAAATAACATCCTCATAAAAATCATAAAAGAATATACTTAGAGGAGTCTATGAAATCCATTATTTTCCTTAAAATTCTTTAAGAAAAAAAGACTCAGCTTGTACGAATTTTCTGATAGATAGCTTTATTTGATCCATTATTTCCTTAATTCGTTTTGCTAAAAATAAACCTGGCCCAATCCCGAGGCCCACGACCAGCATTTGAGTTGTATTTAATGAAAATCTGGGGCACAAAAGCACATTAATTATTCATGTTTTCTGATATGTACTGAAAATGGGTGCACATATGTGTGTTCCTGTGATAGGGCTCAAATTAGCAGGGAGCTTTTGAAAACATGGTTCTTAATAGCTTCAACAAATGTCCTTTTACCAGTTTATCAGGAGCAAAACAGGCTTTTAAATCAAACTTCTATTTCATCTATTTCTTTCTTTATTACTGAAATGAATAAAGTCATTTTGCATGGAAACATAAATTTTTAGCAACATTAGGAAGCAGTAACTACAACAATAAAACCATTTGTTAGAAGCCTTGTATATTTTTATATTGCATTAGTAGGACTGTAGTGATACATTTGTCAGACAGAGTCCCACAGGCTTCTTAAGCTGTGAGCCCAGACATAAGTCATGTGTGTGCAAGCAAGGACCAGAAAGGATGTCCAATGGGACTTATTGGAATTTGCTTATGCAAAGGTTCTTGGAATTGGGGGCCAGCAGCCCTTGCTTGAACACTTGCATCACAGAAAACACTCAATAACAGGATGCACCAATCTGCATTCACTTTGGTGTGTGAGGTCATTTACCCTCCCTGTGCCTTTAAGGGAAAATCCTGGGAAAACAGTGTTTGAGGTTCTGGTTATAAATTACTTTTCTCAATGGAATCCAAGACTGTGGTCATCTGCAATGAAATAGATGAGCCACAGCTGGCTTTCCTGGTAATCAATCCTGATTGCAGAAGGACTAGGGCACTTCTGGACTGATTGTGGGGACCTGCTGTGACAAACAATACTGACCAATTCAGTAATGTTGACAATACACTATTCCTCAAGTTCAGACACAGACTAGAGACTTCATGACTCGTTTCATCACAGGGGCTGATCCCAGCGTGTTCAAAACCTTTAGTCAGTGGAAAAATGCTGGAAATTAAATGAAGACCTAGCTAGAAGTGGAGATCCAATTTACCAGTGTGTCAGTACTAATCTTAAATCCACATTAGATCTGCAAATCTAGTGGAGTGTACTCAAGGCTTATTACACTACTAAATTCCACCTGTTCCTTCAGCACCTGTACATACATCTAAAGAAAACTGACTCTCCCAGCCCCTGATGTGTGAACTACAGATGACGGTTTTCTCTGTTTCCCAGAGACAACTGATTTAATGCAGACTGGACACCTGATGGAAATACAGCAAGCCTACAGGCAGGATTATAACTCAGTATTACTGAGCTAAGCCAACAAACACCTCTTTTAGAATTAGGAATTAAAAATCTAAGCTATTGAGTGAGTTACTGGTACAAATCTGAGACTGTCCATTCTATTTTCACAGGTAGATTACTGATAGAGCCCTCAAAATGAGCTTCAGAACACGATGAGTCAAAATGACTCCGACCTTGAGTACTCTTAGCTGGATTTTGCCCATTGTCATCTTGTGAATGAACAGTCCCCACTAGCTGTGTGTTTCTATGCTTAGTCCCCAGATGATGGCACTATTTTAGGGACCTTCTCATCATGGGAAACTACCTGGCACACACAGAGATGTATGGACAGGACTGCACAATGAACTAACTGCTTCCTAATAAATACCATGTTACAAGCAGTGGCAACAATCTCCCAGTGCCCAAAATGGAATCTCAGCAACCATCTTTTCTCCGCCATGATGAAATGCATCATCTCACACTACAAATTCAAGTTAGTAATCCTCATTTAAGTTGGATTTTGTCAAGTATTTCATCACAGCAATGAGAAAAAAATGATTAATGCATCTCTTCTTGCTATTACCTTGCTTGTTGCTTTTATTTCATTCCTGTATAGCTGATGTAAACTCTAAATATGGAGAAATAAATTAAATCCCTTCTCCAGGATATAGATGTAAAATAAAAGCAAAATTAAAGCTTAGTTCTACTTTACTACTCTTGATTAATGAATTAAGAGCAGGGAAACTATGACAGGAGAAGAAACCAAAAGAGTGAGACAAGAGAAGGGGGGGTCTCTTCACAACCCTGAGGAATTCTTCTCTCCTACCTTCTGAGCTCAGTTTCCACAGATCTGAAGGATGACCAGGCGCCTCATCACCTCCCACCACATGTCTCCAGATGGGTTTGTAGGACAAAATCTACCTCATAAGATGCTTAAAGCAAAAGTGGCACCTATCAACACTTCCTTCCATGTTGGATTGTTTATTTTGACTGGGAGTTTTGTTCTTATGCCTGGCTACACCTTTCTGAGTACGGAATGGATAAATACTGAATGACTATAAATAAATGCACAATTTGAGTTTTTCACTAATGTGTTCCTTTTCAACTTATAAGAAGGACTTGAGATTAAATAATATATGATTGATTTATTAAAATTAATGGGTTATGGACATTGTTCAGTCTATAACTGTCTTGCTTTTCAACAGGAAGATGTAAGTTCAATCCTTAGACCACTACATCAAAAGAAGGCAAGCTTGGCCTCCTGGATCTGCTGATGAGTCCCAGGCCAATATGAAATTTTGTATTGACAAAAGAAGAAGGGGAAATAAGAAAGGAGGAGGAGAAAGTGGAGGAGGAGGAGGAGGAGGAGGAGAAGGAAGAAGAAGAAGAAGAAGAAGAAGAAG
>LOEQ01000192.1:265318-292083 GCA_001685075.1 Bramus lutescens | reverse complement strand
GAAGAAGAAGAAGAAGAAGAAGAAGAAGAAGAAGAAGAAGAAGAAGAAATGTGGACAGCACTACTTGAGCAATGACACCTAAGTTCTCTTGTCACATGTATACTTAAACACAGTCATGTGATACTGTACATACTAAAACACACAAACACACATATACACGCATGCAGTGAGGAGGGAGAAGAGGAGAAAAAAGAGAAAAAGGAGAGAAAATAGCAGCTATCAATTTTGCAAATGTATGTACATTTCCTACTGTTTGTATTTTCCTTGTGAAATTTTCAAGCCTCCAGATAATTTGGTCACTGGTGCCTTTATCCATCCTGATGGTGAACCTGTAAGTGACTTTCCTTTGTGAACAGCAGAGTAAGCACTTTCCCTCCACTTCAGCGGGTAGTTAAACTATTATTCTAAGGATAAGACAATAGACAAGTCTCTCCCTGACCTTCTCTTCTCATGTCCCTGAACAAAATAGGGATGGATAAAGAAAGTCTGGTTGACTCAAACAGCCATATTTCTGAAAAAAATATAGATGTCTTATATAAAACCGACATTTGAAAAAATAAAACTATATTATTTTATACTTTTATTATTTTAATGTTCTGTGGTCCTAGATTTTATTGTTCTAAGCTTTCGTTTGAAGGCAAGACTTTAGCATTTTTTGTTAAGTTGATGAATTTAAATATCAGCTCTCCAAAACTCTAAGTCTCCTATGGCTCCATCCCTGCAGGTGTGACTCACAGTAGATAGGATTCCATGTAGCATTGACATTCATCAATGTCTATTTGTTCCAAATTCCTCAAGTAGACAATACAATTGCTGTTTCTTTTCCAGAGAGCTGACTACTGTTTTGTTTTGGCAGTCTTTAACTATTTAAACAGATCTAGGATACCGGAGCAACAATTTAGAATGTACAATAAAGTACAGAAATAGTTTCTCTCTGTGTTTTCAATTATGTTCACAATGTTCCATCGCCATTCTCCTTAAAATTGCTTCCTTTTGTTTTTAAAGGGAGTAGGAAGAAAAGGTTATTTATTTCAAAACATATAAACTCCTTTATTTTCTTTGATACTTTTCCCAAAATCTGTGTCATTACAGACAAATTGTGGAAAAGATTTTCAGATAATCTTGTCTTGATTGCCTGAAACTCGTGTGTCTATATTTTCTTCTTAGAATAATGCCCTTACTGTAATGGAATTTCAAATATATTAACAAACATTGACCATTCTTCATGTTAAATAACTCAAATATACATATATATATATACCAAACTCTTTTCTATGAAATATACACACTTATATTTCACATGGTTGTTGTCATTCCTGTGGTACATTTTTAAAGAGCGATGGAGCCATTTTGCATTTCTCTGAGTTACAGTTTAGTCACAAAAGAAATAAAAAGGCTACCTATTAAATGTCATTTAAATATATAAATTATACATGGAATATATTTGTGATGTAATGGCAAGCATGATAGATACTCTCTTAGAGTTTTAATCAAATTTTCAAAGGTGTGAGAAGGTGCATGCAGATTATGTCAAAATGACATGAAACTGCTTAGTAACTGTGCTCCAAAAGATACATAAATCAAGCAATTTCTGGAAACAAGACTTCACAGAGATGGGTGTGGATAGACCCAAATGAAAGAACTCTCAGTCACTTTAATAAATCTGACACACATCTCCTATAGTTTGAGAGAAGGCCCCAGAAGTCTACAAGAAAGAAAAAGCATAGCAGAGGAAGAAGGTAGTTGGCCTCTTTGGAATTAGATATATACTCTCTCTGTGAACGTGCTTGAGGGGAAGGAAGACAGGGTAAGAATTAAGGGTGAATCCACTGAGTAACTTCTACCACAGATAGCTGCTAGCTAGTTTTTATTCAGTTTAAGAAAGAGTTACAAAGGGAGTTGCTATAGGTAGAAATTGCACTTGTACCACTCTGTGGAAGAGAGATTGTAAGACTGCCTTCAGAACTCACTACTCCAGTAAGAGTTTCCCCAGATGGAGGATTTCTGCAGAATCCATAAAATTCCTCCATGAAATTATTAGTGAATACTGAGAACCAACGAAACCCAATAAATACATCGTCCAAGTTTAAAGTGGTCCCTGGAAAGCCAGAGACAGAACAGGAGAGGGTGGAGACAGGAAGCCCAAAGAGGCAGGAAATGGCAAGATGGGGAAAGAGGGGACAGTTCTCCACTCCACACCACAGTTTACTCCCTTCAGACAGACCTAAGCTGGCAGTTCAGGGGACAAATTGAGCTATATCTTATCTGAAATGACTTTATGTTATTTGAAGTGGGTGGTCTGAAATATAAGAAAATATGCCCAAGAATACATAATTTTTCAAAGAAAAGCAGTTCAGTGGAGCATGCTTAGAAGAAAATAATGTAACTGCCTGCTAATGAAGTCCATTGCCATGTCTGATCAAGATTAAACTGAGTTTTTCTGATGTAACATGCACAAGTATATACATGCCCTCATGCATACACAAGAAGATAAAATGGAATAGAGTGAGTGGAAAATTGTTTAAAAACAAACAAACAAACAAACAAACACAGAAACAGCAGCAGCATGACCCTTTGAGCAAGGGTCGTCTTGCATAGGCCTTTGTACAGGTAGAAGATACATTCATTCTGAAGGAAGCTGGTTCCCGGTAGAAGACCCAAAAAGAACCAAGGCCTGAGATCGAAACTCGCAGGTGCTGAGGATTCATCCTGGCTGGGGACAGGAGATGCTGATAAGAGTCACGATCAGGGACGCCCCAGGTCAAGTAGAGCCATACATACAAGCAACAGAAAGTGCTGCACGCTGCTCTGTGGAGAAGATGAGACCTTGAGGAATTCTGAGTGAAGAGTAATGAGATCTGATGCATATTCCTTGAAGCTCACTTTCACGGTTTGTTTACTCGTTGCTGTGCATGGTTTGAGGTCAGACAGAGCACGCGGCACTGCCCAGTTGCCGTGGCTGGCTAAGCTGCTCCATTGTCTAGCGCCAGGACAGTTTCTCCCATTCATTGCACCACCTTGACCCCTGACAGCACTGGAGTTTACAACCCGCGTTCTTACAATTGCTGCTTTACAATGCAACGGGAAACCACTCTGCAAGCATAAGCGTAAGATGCTCCATTTGTGTTTTTTTCCCCTCTTGATACATTCATTTCCCCAGACGTTGCCGGACACATATTCTGAATCATAAAGCCATTCTAAGACTTCAGAGCCTGCTGGTTGTTCTGTGCCATTCCAAACAGTTTACACCTAAGGAACAAGAAGCCTCAGAGATCTTGAACTTGTTGCTAATTAGAAGCCACATTGGTTCTAGAAACGATCATAATTTCTCTTGAAGAGCCAGGCAGGATTGAAACAGGCTTCATGCCTAGGCGAGGTCATTCCCCAGGGAATGAGGGGCCCAGCCACAATACATCATGAAATGTACTCCCCGACTCCAAAAGTTATTGTTATAGAAATAAAAATCAGTTGAAAATCTACTTCCAAGACAGCATTGAAGAGGGAAAGCGACCTCCAAGGAGAAGCTGGAGTATGTTTAGAAGAAGAAAGAAAATAGTGCCCATTTGTTCTGGTAATGGTATGTGTGAGGGCTAAATTAGGCAGGAGGAAAATGATCTTCCATTTCAGCTTCTTACCGTATCCCCTGCTTTCCACTGCCTCCTTGAGTTCAATGTGCCAGAAGAGCTTCAAATCACTACTACCAAACGCAGGATCTGCTAGACACCTCAAGCTAACACTTCAAACAGAAGATCCATGTCACATTGGAATGTTTGGTTTACTGTCTTGTGAAAATCCCAGTTCCTGTTCATTAATGCCCTAACATTTACTTCCAGTGAGCTGTAAAGTTCCCCACACAAATGCGTGGCTTGTTCTCTTAGCCTCACATGCATGTGGTTTGTGTTTACTAACCATGTGTCAAGTATTGTTGGCTCTGGGGATTAGGTTTGGGGTATCAGGGCATCGATAATAACTATTTGGCATGTGATGGGAGTTTGTTTTAATAAATGGAAGTAACCATAAAAAGGAGTCAATGTAGTCCATTCAGTTAACACTAATGCAAAGACAGCGTGGGTGCTGAGAGGGTACCCTGTCCTTGAAGGGAGAGAGTCGTACACAGAACACAGAACCTTGTCTTTTTCTTAGTGTTTTACATTTCATTTAACTCGCATCAGAATCCTGAGAAAATCATTTCACATATCACTAAGTCCATAGAGGAAAGACGATGGTAGAAGGCTTTTACTGACATCTTGGAGACCTCAAACTGCTTTCTACAGCAATAGAAATTCATGGAGGGTGTTCAACAGAAAAGGTACAATAAAATTCCCTGATCTGTGCCCTGGCCTGGACCTCTTCTCTGAGCATTCATTTTATACATTCATTAACCTGAGATTGTTGTGTCTTCACACGGAGGTGTCCAGTTTATTACAAACACAAAATGTTTAAAAGACATTTTTCTTCCTTTTAGTCTAGACCTTCTCTGACTATCTTTCATCTCTGAAAGAGACAACATGATCCACTGTTAATGCTTGAAGTTTAGAAGTCATTCTGGGGTCCTCTTTTGCTTTTGCCTTCTCTTACCAGATCCTTAATATCTTTCCATCTGTAAGCTCAGGGGCTTTCAGGTTTGCTTCAGTTTAGTTGAAATCACGTTTTACCACACTGCTATCATATTTTCTACACTGATCTTGAAGCAACTATGAATCTTGGTGATCTTAAATTTTGGATCCTTCTGCCTCTTCCTCTCGAGGTGTTGGGATCATCAAATCCTATCCTGTGGAGTGCTAGCAATCAAATCCAACTCCTTCTTCAAGCGCCCAATCAACTGAATTACAGATAGCCTACTCATGCATTAAATATCTCATTCTTGATTTGTTTTCAGCACTACCAGCCTAACCCAAGCATCCCTGGTATTGTCCATCCATCAGAACAGTGACTGTCTCCTTGGCTTGTCTTCTTCCACTGTGTTTGATCCACCCTCTGCAGCAGCCAAGGATAATCTCAACCTGAAGAAGTGTGAAATTTCTCCACCTTTATCCTGAAGCAATATGCAAATCTTTCTAAGGGCTTCATATAAAATAGAAAATCAAAATCGGTCAGCAAGTACTGTGCCTCGGAGAAGCCTGGCTTTCTTACCTCTCTGATGGCATCCCTTCCCACTCTCTTCGTCACTCACTGCTCTCTGCTTCTTTTTGTTCTTAAGCAAGGCAAATATTTTCCCATACCAAGGTGTTAGATGTGATGCTTCTACTTACAACAGACACCAATTTTTTTTTCTTTCTCCTCTCTGTTCTGTTTAAATCTGAAATCTTACATAACCATCCTCTGTGAAACTCTTTGGTGCTCTATCAAGTTAAAACATAATACCTAGTTCTTTCTTTTTATTTTAATTTTATTTATGTATTTATTTTACATCCAGACTGCAGCTTCCCCTCCCTCTTCTCCTCCCATTTCCTCCTCCCATGTCCCCTCAACCCCTCTCCCCATCCACTCTTCCTCCATTTCTGTTCAGAAAGGGCAGACCTCCTGTGTGTATCAACAAAGCATTGCATATCAAGTTACAATATGGCTGAATACCTCCCCTTGTATTCAGGCTGAAGCAAGGCAACCCTGCATGAGAAATAGATTCCCAAGAGAACCAAAGTATTAGGGACAGCCCCTGCTGCCGTTGTTAGAAGCCCCACAAGAATACCATGCTACACAACTGTCACATATATGCAATATCTAATTCTTATCCTTGACATTACAGCCCGTAATAAAATAGGGTCTTATAGATATACAGATAAAGGCTTATAACTTAGATAATATTTGCATATACCATGAGACTCTTCGCTACAAAGTCCATGAGTGCTGTTTTTCCCTACTGAAGCCTCAACAGTTCAAGTGCTCTGTGTGCATTTGTTAGATGAATAAAATATGAAATATGCTTTTCTAAGACTTTCATCTGAAATGCATATATACGAAGTTATTTTACATACACATCTAAAATGTCCTTGTATGATATGACCACTTTCTACTAGGCGCGACAATTATAAAAAAGCTCTCGCCCTACCTACCTGCTTGTACTTAAAACCTAAGAGAACACAATGCCAGAGATATACAAATGGTACCAATTTTGAAATCCCCATTGGTCACTAAATTTCTTATATTAGCAATTAGCAATTTCCAGATTTACCAAAATTCCATTTAATATATATTTTCATTTATTAGCTTTCACTGCCAAGGTTAATCATATATTTAATTCTGGCTCCTTATAGCTGTGTCTTGGAAAAATAAGTAAATAATAGTTTTACTCAATTTCTCTTGGATACATAGACTGGTAAGTTTTTACTGCAATGCAGTATACATAAACACTTTTCCTATTTCATCCTAGCTTTTAACCAAAGTATCTTTTAAAAGGCTGTCCTTGCAATCTTTGTCAGTTCTCAAGCTTTAATCAAAGAAGAAATTCCCAAGAATATTTTCAGAAACCCTGTTTGTATGTTGTTCCCAGCCTAATTTTGTAGATCAAGTTGTTTGGGAAGTCCTGGTATGCTGGGGAAAAGTGTTTGAGGATTTTTTTTTGTCAAAGTCAAACCCAAACCCCAACCCTAATTAAAATACCACAACATTGTTAACTCCTTGACTATGGTAGATGTCGGTATAGTTGAGCTAAATCCATGCCTGGAAACAGCCTCTCATTTGTGTTTCTGCTGTTGGCTTGTGTTTCCATCTCAGCTTTCCTCTGCTTTGCAACAGATAGATGTTGTGGCTGTTGTGCAGATATCTCTGGAATTGAATAAAGAAAGCAAAACGACTACAGCCAAATAGCACAGATGTGGTGATGGAAGTTTCTGAGGCTTTCTGATTTGTGCGTTTTGCCCTCTGATGACTAAGGATAGTGAAAAAAAAATCTGTCACATAGTGTTTTATATTACATTGCATTGTATGAAAAGAATAACATGCACACACATAGGTAAATGTGTATGTTTTAATTGGCAAATACATTGACTGTTGGCATTTACGTTCATAGTCTCCTATATAGGAAGCGTGACTGCCAAGACTCCTACAAAATCTGTGTGTGTTTGTGCCACCAAGCATATACATAAATGGATGCTTAGAACTTCCAATCTATAAAAATATCCCCCTAAGTTCTTTGAAATGTCATCAAAGAAAAGCAACAAGTACACCTGCTCTCTGTCCCTCACCCAAATATTACTACTTCTGCTTGAATAACCACTCTTTGATCCCACCGCCTTCCAGTCTTCAAAGAAGACCAGGCTACACCCTGCATACCTGCTGCTGGTGTGTCTGCTCTTCCCTCATTGTGATTTTCCTCGGAGTTCTGGAGCCTCCTGTGAAGTCAAATCAAAAGTGACAAGTGAAAACCAAGGGGCTTCTAAGCACAAATTATATGTGATCATCTTGCCATAACAGAATACTGTCATTGTCCTATAAAATTAGAACATCTCTGCTCTTCCACTCCAGAGAATTAGCAATGTGGATTCTAGGCAGTAGCTAATGGGAATTCAGAGGGATTTGGAAACATTTCCCAGAAGTACAGGAAGCATTGAGCATCTAGATCTCCATATAAATACTCACATTAAATCATAAATTTCTCATTTATTAAATTGAGCAATTATTTACTGGGCATCTATCCTAAATGCTGGGTATGAGGCATTAAAGAGAAGTAAAATCTCTTTTCCCATGGTGCTCACATTCTGCCTGGGAAGACATTTAAGAGACAAATGGCTAGGCAGAATCTAGATGAGGTCAAGAGATAAGCTTTGCAGAGAGAATAAGGTGAACACAGCTGGTCAGAGAGTGGAGAGGTTGGGTGATGAGTGGAATCCAAATATTGTGATCAAGGAAGCCTTTATTGCATGAAAGACATTTTAGAAGAAATACCAAAAAGTCTGTGCAGATTTGATTTCGTGAGAAGAGCAGGTTACACAAAGGGGGAAAGCAATAACAAAGGCCCAAGCAAGCAGCTTCCTTTACAGCCACTGTATGTGAAGAAAGCCAGAAAGATCCAACTGGAGAGAGGAAGGGATTTGTTAGACATGATTTAAGAGATTTAAGGGCAGAGGTAGGGAGTTTCAGTAGGACCTATAAGCCAATGCAGGGTAGAGGTATCGGCCTGTTATCTTTTATTTGAATGAGATGGTGAATCTTTGTGAGATTTCTTAAAGTTGGTACTCTGTGATTTAAATCTGAAAAGCCCCCAACAGGCTAGTGCTTGAATGTAGACTTGTGTGTGGTGCTCTTTGGGATGCTCTGGAACATTTGAAAGGTAGGGCCTGTTTTGTGGACGTCCACAAGTTGTGGACGTCCACAAGGTGTGGACTCTGAAGATTCTTCTTTCTCTGGTTACCAATAGTTCTCTTGTTTGACGATAGATATTCTGCTATGTGCCCCCACCACCGTGAGCATCCTCTGGAACTGAGAGCTAATTTAATTATTTCCATGACATAATTTGGGTACAGAGATGATGATGTAACTAGTACCCACAACAAAGCTCCACAGGGAGAATTTAAACAGCAGTTCTTTGTAATATAGAGGATAAAAAAAATGTACACATGCTGAAAAATAATAAAAAGGCCAAGGTAGGTGAAGGGTGCCTCTAGTTGTTCCTACTTAGAAGGTTGAGGCAAGAAATCCCTTGATCTGAAGAAGGTAGAGCCAACCTGGGCAGCAGAATAGTAAGATTTTATCTCAAAAGAGAAAATAAATGTAGAAATAATAAAGAAAGAATTGAGGAGAGAAAGAAAAGAAGGAAGCTAGAAGACAAACTAAAGTGTAATTCAACAGGCAAGTGTGGTGTGTTCTGGCTGTGCTTCCTTTCTTTTAAAAGAGCCATGATACATTTTGAATCTATCACTTGCATTTTCAGGGAGAGTAAAAAATTTTTTCCAGTGAAAGAAAAGTTTTAAGATTAACAGATGCCAGAGCTAGAAGAAATAACCATTACTTGTAAATCTTTTAAGCGTTATACATGTTTGAGATATTATTCCAAAGCAATGTATATTCATTTGCTTCATACTAATGTAGAGCATGGGACTATTTCAGTTTCCCTTGGAGTGGCTGTTTCTACAGGTTAACACACATGTACTTCTAGAGGGGCAGCAAACGCTCTGTCCACACGTTTGTCTTTCCAGTTCAAAGTTCAGAAAAGTTATCTTTCTGCAAAAGTCACCAGGATCTCTTTAGGAATGACTTGCAAGAACTAAAATGTTTCAGGAGGTTTCTTTTCTTTAACAATGTCCCACCGTAGAATCTAAACGCAAAGGACTTCAATAATGAAGGTGGGCTCTGATTGTGAAAAAAGGCTATTGTCTTCAGAATTTAGTGTTTTGCGAACAGACTACAAGGGTGTGTTAGTATCCCTTTGCAGTGAAACATAGGTATGTCCTGGTGGAAGAAATAAAGATTAAATTCAAAATCCCAGCGTCTAGTCATTTTCACTAATGACTTCATTCTTGAAGCGTCATCCATTTTTCTGTTTCTCCTCATACCATAAGGAGTTCACAGCACCTCCCAGCCAGCTCCTTTTAGATTCTCTTACATCTTTCAAATCCTCCTTAATGTGAACCTCTTTGGGCACTGAACCTGAACGTCTTCCAGAGGCGTATTGATCTAAGCATGTCAACGTGTTGTTTGTGCTGCTAGGCTGTCTGTTGCAGTTAGGATAATGAGTCTATTGCACTCCTCGATCCTCTGTTTGGTAGCATGCCGATGTTTCATACTCAACACGCCAGAGATGCGGAAACAAAGGACTGATCTGAGAAACAATTCAGGGTGAGCCTGTTACTCCCCAAAATTTTTTTTTGTTTTCAGGAATAGAACATCTGGGAATTAGCAGCATGCTGAGGATCAAATCTAAGGATATAAAAGAGTGTGCACCCGGTTCTTGTCTGGTGCAAGAAGGAAGTAGAAAGAACAGTTGGTTCTTCTTTAAGTTAAACGTGCCAATTAGTTGGAAAGCAGCCAACAGAATATGCAATGTGTAGGACTATAGGTTTACTAAGGAACTAATTAACTCTAAGAAAGTAAAATAGCAGAAAGAGGCATGGCTTTGGCAGACTAAACTTCATACTACCATGTAGATTTGAAGGAACCCCTAGCCAAAAAAGAAATGCTCTATACTGAATAGAAAGGAACATTTTTTTTAAAGATCCAGTGAACTTCATCCTTCACTGCCTAGATACTAGCTGACACAGTGGCCTGAACACAAACAGGTACGTGCACCATCTGTGTGCTTGATGCCCACAGATACGATAAGTGAGTGTCACATCCCCTGGAACTGTAGTTTCAGATGGTTATGAGTTGCCATGTGGGTGCTGGGAATCAAACCTAGGTCCTCTACAAAAGTGTAAGCTAACTGTTGACCCACCTCTCTAGCCCCCCAAACCACTCTATCTCCTCTGCTTCAGTGTGGTGAAGTGGTAGCAGGAGGAGCATTATTAAGAGATAGCTTGAGAGAATCCTAATGGATTTAGACAGTATGTTGTGACTTATACAATCCTAATGCACGCAGTCAGTGTGGTAATCAGTACAGTTTTTAAGTCTTTTGTGGTTCAGGTGCCCTTTTGGGGGGTTTTACTTGTCATTGTGTTTGTGAGAAAATGACAGTTATTACTTGGTTTTAAGTTGAACCAGTCCTTAGTATAATTCAAATACATTCACCACTTCTGGGTCCCATATCTCTGTGATCATTTATCTTATAGTGAATTTTACTGTAAGCGTAATATTTACAAGAAGCCATTTGTCATCCCTGGGTTAAGTGTAGGAACTTCAATAATTTCTGGATAAATATGTCAAAATAACTAAGATCCAGGCAATAAAAGAGAATAGGGAGATTCTGATGGGTCATTTTGGATTAGAATTGGGAGGTGTGCTGGCTAGAATGTTTTTATAAATATGATTTTCCAATTATTAACCATCATTAGTGTTAATGGCATTTATGCTCATAATCTGTCTCACTAAGGATTTCGGAGTGCTATAGTTTTCAATGCTAAATGAGTTCCAGGGCTCCGGCAGGGATGCCCGCCCTGATTTGCTATATACCCAAAGTCTCCATACACAATGAATTTTAATTCATATACAAATAGGCCATAGAGCACTTTGGGTAGAGAATGGAACTGGAGACTTTGCAAACAACTCCAAAGTATTTCAGTTCGTAAGGACTGAAATCCAAGAGCTAATTGGCTCTATATTCTCACGGAAGACAGCCTTCCTTGTCATTTAAACACTTACTCACATACATGCTGGCTGGGCTGGGGAGTTGGCTAACACATGCTTGAGGCAACAGAGTCAGATGAGCAGAGATGCTTCGATTTCTGTCTCCTCTCTTGGTCCTGTTCCTTAGTTCTTCCCCAGCATTCCTGGCACATCCCTGTCCATCTGCTGAAATACGCTCCAGGATGCTCTGAGTGTGTGTGACTTGTGTCCGTTCCTGATCATCTGTCCTGGTGCCCTGCCCCTGGAGCTGTGATGTCTCATTCTGAAGTACATCTGACACCTCCCCTTTCTTCTCGAGGCAGTGCCTACTGTGCCTGCAAGGACACGCAGCAGCACCATCTGTGGAGACCTTCTCATTCACCCCAGCAACAGTTGGATTTCTTCCTCTCTGCCCTTTCCCTTCGTGTGCTTTTCTAATGTTAGAATCAATTTCTTCATGGGATGGATACATAGGAGCAAGAAGTGGCAGTAAACACCATAACACTTTACACATGCAGCCTAGGTTTGTCTACCCAACAGTGCTCGTTTTTGTGGAATGGATGAAGGAAGGAAGAAGCAAATGAATGAATGAATGAATGAATGAATCCTTGTTTCTCTTTGTGGATCAGGGCCCAGTATTTCTCCACACTCTCTGATGACAGACTGAAGGTTCTCCTGTATATTGACCGACAGATATTAGTTGATAAAGTGGACATGTATTTTGGAGGATAGGTGTCCACAGATCCATCTTTTTTCTAATCCAAAGAGTTCTATGGCCTATTCATATATAAATGAAAATTAATTGTCTTGGAGGCTTTGGATGCAGCAAGCCAGTGGGGGAATCATGTCTGCAGCCCTGGAACCCATTTACCATTTGCACAAATGCCCAAGTTCCATCCCTAGGACAAAGAAATTATCTTCTTTCTACATCTAATGGGTACCTTACTAACACTTCCCAGAAGCAAGCATTTCAACTCAGTGGGAGCAGATTTTTAGTGATTATAACCACTGATTAAATGGTTGTCAGGTTGCCTTTATTCTCTATATTAGCCATATAGTAAAAAGAATTTTATTACCACTATTTTACAAACATTAAGTAACTTGTCATTCTTAGATAGATAGATAGATAGATAGATAGATAGATAGATAGATAGATTCTGTCTCTTACACACACATACACACACACACATAGTGATATTTCATTTGATTTTACTAAGAAAGCTTTCCTGAAGATCAGAGAATAAAACAACTGCGCTGGTCAGGCATACAAACCAGGCAGTGGTGACGCACACCTTTTATCCCAGTAGCCACACTAGTTTACCATAGAAACCAGGTGGTACTGGTGCACACCTTTAATCCCAGCACCAGAGAGGAATGTAAGATGAGAAGAGGCAGCTCTCAAACACAATCTCATTCTGAGATTCCTGAAGGTAGGATCACCATTTCAGACTGAGGTCGAGGTAAGAGTTAGTGCCTGGTTGTTTTGCTTCTCTGACATTCAGGTTGGACCCCAATATCTGTCTCTGGGTTTTTATTAATCATGATACACACACAGAGAGAGAGAGAGAGAGAGAGAGAGAGAGAGAAACCAGTCATTGTGGAGTTCATTTTAATCCCAGCACTGGGAAGCAAGGACAGGCAAACCCCAGAGGCTGGCTAGGCAATTGATACAACATATTTGGCAAATCCCAAGCCAATGAAAGACCCTATCTCAAATAACAAGGTGGGTGTTGCCTCCAGGTTGTCCTCTGATTTCCACCTGTACTCACACACAAGTCCACCTGCACATCTTTGAGCACCCACACACATGTATGCACACTCATGCTTGTGCACATACAACATGCCTACTCATAAAAATGCAAGCATCCAAACATGGGAAATGTAGCAATCACACTATGCACATTGCAACTTGACTGCCATACAGGACTACACACATCAAACGAGTTTCCTCTTCACCTGACTTGAAGCCTGGCTTCTTGGAATTCTGATCTTCACCTACTTGCTAGAAAAACTGTCTCTGAAAGAATAAGCGAAACTACTGTGAATTCACGTATCACTCAAGTGTAAATGTGTTAATGTGCAAACTCTGCCAGTCGTGTGTGCAGTGGAAAGAGAATGGAAAGCCAGTAAAAAGTAGAAATGAGCCCCTAATGGTGGCATTTCAGGGAATAGGAGGGGACAGATGGGGAGATATTTCTGGACCAGGGAGCTTCTGGGTGCCCTTCACTTTGTACCACACCAGCCATTTCCTATTCCTGTGCAGAAGGTTGGCTCTGCTGCCACAACACTCTCAGGCTCTCCTGAGAACCGTGCTTCTATTTCTGTCTGTTATAAAAAGGTAGAGACGCCATTCCTTCTGGTTGTCGGGGATCAGGAATGAGCCTCTCTCATATAATAGAAAAAGCCAAGAACAGACAAAGAAATCATCTTCTTCCTACATCAGTAGACACCAAAATGACACTTCCCAGAGGCAGACATTTTAAGTCAATGGAAAGAGACTCCTAGTAATTATAACAACAGATTCTGCTGGTTAAATGTTGGCCAGGTACCTTGTCTTTATTACCAGTGCCAGCCATATAATACTTGCTTTCGTTGCTCCAGTTTTACAAACATTAACCAACAATGCTGGCAATTTTCACAGTCATTAGTGGTGACCAGAAAGTTATAATTCAAATCCTAAACATATTCAGGAGGACATCCTTAATATGAGGAAGAAATATTTAATTATGGTATCATGAAAACACACAGCCGAGCCCAACTACTACAGGTCTTTCCATCCTATACATGACCTGACACCTACATTATATTTACTTAAGTCGTTTGATTTCATAAAGGTATGGAAGACATAATTCCTGACTCCAAATTTTAATAGGAACCACTCGTATAGAAAATATGGAAGATTCACCAATAATTTCAATATATTTTCTATAAAAGAAAATACATGAACTACCTAAGCTAGATAAAGGACACATTCAATCTATCTAGAGATGTGTCTAAGGAAACTGAACCGCCCCTGACTTGAAGAGCTTGAGGATGAAGCCCCCAATAAAGTTACAAGTCAGGCTCATATACAAGTTGTGTTCAAACTGATATAAGAAAGAAAAAAAGGGAAGGAAGGAAGGAAGGAAGGAAGGAAGGAAGGAGGGAGGGAGGGAGGGAGGGNGGAGGAGGCCAGTGAAAGCAGCCATGTCTTCCAATAGCAATCAGACTACAGGATGTCACAGACAGAAAATAATTACTGTCTTTAATCCTTACATCGGAGCAATTGTCTCCTAAACTGCTACTGAGTCTGCCCCCTTCAGAAATTCCTAAACTTCTCTGCAATCTCATGGAAATGTGTTAATTTTTTATGATTTCTTTTACAGTACCGTATCTGTCCACCAAGTCACTTCCCCAGAAGTGGCATGTGTTCAAATTCCTTATCTTTCCTGACAAGAGACAGAGAGGTACAATGGCAGGGCAGTTGCTGACAGATCTCTCCCTTGCTCTGTAGATGCCTCTTGTGGGCTTAAATAGAGAGTTTAGCATTAAAATAAATTCAAACTGTGTCCCTTGGCTCACACCAGGTCAAAACTGGCTTCTACAAGACTGTGGTCAGTTTGGTTAAATGGCTGATTTGACTGATTTTTCCACAGCACTGACCTAATTGTGCAACTGTTTAGGCATCTGCAGACACCTCTCTGCAAAGACAAGGCGGGCTTCACATTAACTCACTTAAATATGTCTCCCTTTTCTCCAGATCTTCTGCAAGCTTATCGAGCAGCTGCTGGTAAAAGTTAAAATCATGCCTTCTCGTCCCCCTTTTCATCTCTCAAATGAGAACACAAATATATAACCAACCAGGCAATCTCTGAAGACGCTAAATGGGGAAGTAAATAATAACAATATATTTAAAGACAAATCTGTAGCCTAGGAAAAATCAATATGAAACAGTGACTTAAAAAGATTTAAAGAAATGACTACCTCTTTTCAGTAGCATATTTGAGTCCTTCCAGACAATCAATTATTCATAAATATTAGATTACCATTTTCTATTTGCATGGCAATACATGCAAGCAACTCTTTAAAAGTTGCCAGGAATCTTTCAAACCAATCTCAGCAAATTATCTTCTTTCCTTGTTAGCTACTGCATCCAAACCAAAGCACCAATCTCATACAAGCCTGGTACTTTATCCAAATTTGTTTATTTGAGTACTAATAAAATATTTTTGGTATACCCTCTAAAATCCTACTAGCAGAATAATAAGATTCATAAAAATGTCCACAGAAATCAGAGCAGGTGTCATTGGGACTAATCTGGGTCTGTTTCTCACTATGATTAACCAGCTCGTGATGCCAACATTTCTTATCTTACAACTGTGGCATGAAGAGGGAGCTGTAGCTCTTCTGAGACACAATTCTGCACGCCCCAGCTTATCCACACTCTGCGATCTCGTCTCTCTCTCTCTCTCTCTCTCTCTCTCTCTCTCATTCATTCCCTCTTCCATCTTTTTAAGCATTGTACCAGTTCCATTTAAATGTATCTGCCGTGGATCTGGTCAAGTGGAGCTAATCCATGCAAATCAGAAACTGTGGTTGTCAGTGTGTGGTTCCCGGAGAGGACTCAGCCTGAGGAGGTCACTCGTCTACAGCCGCTCCTCCCATTCTATCTCTCCCCTTATTGCAGAACTGCTGTATGTACACAGTGGCAGAAAGGACTCAATTGACTTCAACTGCTGCCTGGTTTTGCTTCCAACTTTTTCTTATAAAGGAACTTACCTCCATCTGTCTTTTCAAGGTAGGAAGCCTGATTCTTCTAAAGATGCGTGTAATGCCTCTACTGTCTGCTCATTGTCAAATGTCACTAGGATGCTTTACATTGTTTCTGGCATTGGGCACAAATGCTGCGATTCCAGGTGCCTCATGCTTTTGTTACTTAACCGTGTAGGCACAATTGTTTAAGTGCTGAGTATTTGAATGTTTATTTTCCACGTAGCCTGCTCCGGTTTTACAATGGCAGGAAGATTAGTGCCTACTCTCTAGCCTAGAAATACAATTTGCTATCAAGTTTTCCCTCTTTAAAAAAAATAATAACCTCTCTAGGTGTTTTAACTTCTCCTGCACCGTGGCCAATTACAGCCAAGTGCAAAATTCGCCCGTGAGAAGGCTGTTCGTGTATTGTTTGCCTGAAACTGGACCTTCTCACGGCATTCCCACCCCCCAAAACAGAATTAACTGTTGAAATGTTTTTAACATCAGCAGGCAAACAGTAGCTCTTCATTCTGCTGCAGTGGCAATAAGCTGGAGGCCCTGTGGCTAACTGCCCTGTCAAATAGATTTGTTCTTTGCAATTCACAAATTACTAGGCTATGCACAAGTATTGCAACTAGTTGGGATTGGGATTCCGTTACCGTTGTTAGGTGTGCTGTTAGGTATTGTTTTGAAATTTAAATTGTATTTTAGAAAAGTTTAATGTAAAGAGGTTCTTTAAGCCCTGATATCTATACAGCACCTCTGGAGATCATTATTTAACGATGATTTCAAAAATCAAGTGGTTAAGTGTGGGCTAAAAATGTGTGGAAGGGGCTAATGGATTGTACAATATCTGTGTTGCTTCTGAAAGCAGTCCCTCAGCTTGTAGTACTGCAAATGTTTCCCTGAAGTGACTTGCAATATTTTAATCATTCCTTAGTCATTTTAACTTTAAATCATGCTAAAATGTCATGAAATTACATATTCAAAAATCCTTTGAATTCGTCCAAATATAATTAGAACATTCCAGTTGCAGCCCAAAGCTTAATAATGTCATCTGTCTTTGAAAGTACTCTTTGTTAATATGATTTTACATCTTGACATATGGCTCTGACAAGGCTATTTAATCCCTTGTATGAGATAGATCTGAACATAAACAGTAAGCAAAGGTGACAGTCCTAAAAAGAAGGAAAAAATGTTTTCTGGTATATTCTAATGTCATAAATCTCACCTCCCATCGTCTAGGTAGATACTCGTAGTTAGTATAGTTTGTGGAGGGAAATTTATTATCCACATAAGATATCCCAGGGTCAAAGCTCTGCATTTCTTTTTCTTCTTGGCATTGAATGTTCTACTGAAAAGAGAAATGCACTCTGATTTTTGAGTACAGTAGTACAAGGCAGGAAGCCCTGTCATTGTTAGCATAAAGAAGCCGTTGACACAAGCATTGTTGCACAGAGGACTGACTATCTCTGTCTCTGGCGTGTTAGATTACTATATGCAGAATTTCACAGACACATATTTTCCGCTCCATGGCATTATTAGTCCTATCAGTATGAAAGCTCCTCTGCAAGGATGGGGAGGGGTGATTTATAACAGTACACAATAAAACCCTTCACGGTGAGAAAAGAGGAATTTAACTTATCACTTACCTAGTCATTAGTTTCTTTTAAAAGTCTTTGAAAGACTGAGTTGTAAAGTAAACTGAGCCTTGCTGGGACAAGCTAATTGGGTGTATCTGTTGGAGCCATGTAGCTGCCCATGAATACCTTCCGTGTCGTTGTCAACACTGGAGTATTCTACTGGAGCTTCTGTATTATGGGGAGGAAGGGGATTCCTCACTCCTGGTCAAGGGAGAATCTTCTACATCCAGAGGGATTTGGATAGGAACCCCTGAATAGGAAACACTAAACAGAAAACAGACAAGAAGTCTGTGGGATAATCCAGCTGGGTGAACTCAAGACTAGTGTGAACTAAAGGGTACCCTTTCAGAACAAAGCAATACCACAGATACTCTGTCAGCAGCAAGAAGAGACAGAAAGTTGCCAAGAGTCTCTTCTGGGGACTGAGAAAGTTCCACCAACTAGGCATTCTCTGCATCCACATTATTTGGATATGATAGGTCTGCAGGCACTCCCCCAGGAATCCCGAGCCATCATTTCACAGGGTTATTTCAAAAGCAGATATTTTTATAGATGCCTGTATTTATTTGTAAACCTCAAGAAAGTCTCCAAAGACCTACCTCCTACGCCTTTAGTCAAGCCTTACTGTGCATCTTAAATAAAATGGTCACAGCGATCAACTCCCCCTGGGTTCCCTTGTTTCATCTCTACACTTCACATTTCTCTAGTAACTCATTCAAGCAACTGCTCAGGGTAAGTTACATTTATTCCATTCCAGTGTGCCTTGCAGCAAAATGTGGAGCACTGATAAACCTCATGGCTGTATTTAATAGTGGGCTCATATTCCCACCTGACTCTCTTCTGCTGCTTTCACTGAATACACTTTAAAAGATAAATTCTCATCTTAAACAGCTACTATGAGGGGTGTTAATAGTTGTCCAGAATGTCAAGAGCATTCTGTGGGACCCTAGAAGCTTACAATCCTGCTTGAGGGAAAATAATCTGTATTATCAGCAGGCATTCAACGTCTGCTTCATCTGCAGACATTCGGAGGTTCTCAGGAAGCTATCTTATCATACTAAACATTTCCTAGGCCTTGGAAGTTATTGCTGCGTGGGGATTGATGAAGACATCTGGGCTACACTCATCAGATCCTTTTTGGTTTGTTTGCACAAGTTCGAATCTTCGTAGTAATGCTGTGAGGGCAAGGGGACCGTCATACATGTATTACAGATAAAGACATTGAAGTTCAGAGAAGTTAATCAACTTTGTCAAGGCCACAGCGTATGGCAGACATGGGATTCGAACCTGCTTATTCTTTGAAATCACATATGACGATGCCTTCCTGGCTTATCTGTAAGGGTACTTCCTTCCGTCTCCCAACAGCAAGCTTGTGTCATTTACCCTTCTGTTGTCTTGACACACGAGAGCTAGGTATCTTGTTCTGATTTTCAGCTTCTCCTTAGCCCTTCCTCTCCATCTGCATTACTATTATAGCTCAGTTTTTAAGAGTTATTTCATTGAAGGCATGCCTGGAATGGTTACTCTAGTAGAGTGTAAGAACTAAATCAGATCTGTAATTGGTGGGCTTGTCTATTCACAGTCTTTTAAGTGCCACCCCACTCCTCTCTTTTCCCTGTGTAAACAAGACTGACAGCTTTTTGTATGTCTGGAATATTAGTGCTCTTAAGTGCTTGGTAATGATGGAAATTAACCTGAGGCTTTATCTAACTACCTGCCCTACTAACTCCACTGAAGTTCCGATAACAATGAAAACCTTGATGCAAACGACGGTTCATGTAAGAAAAAGCATATTCTGCTGCCTTGTCAGACCATGCTTTCAAATCTCTCTGTCGTCAGCAGTGGCTCTTTCTTTTACTTTTCTCTTTACTGGGAACATCTACATGGAAATTTCCCCCGGATAAAATATTACCAGCAGATTTACAAAATAGATGAAGGGAACAGATAACATGATAATGAATTTTTAAATGTGCTGAGTATGAACTGCTCCACACTGTTAACTATTCTTGTGTCGTTGCTGCTCTCTCCTTTATGAAGGAAAAGAGAAGAACCTCTCCTTATAGGGAAGTGAGAGAGGTCTTTCTTCTGTCTGCCTGTTTGTGGTAGCTTCCACCTCCCCTGTCTTCCTTGGTCCCAGTGTGGAAAGATGAACTATTGTACCTGTCACCCATGGGAATCCAATTCAAACACTCTGATCATTTGACCTGTGGATATCATCCATACAATATAAACACACACCTACGCAGGATCAACATCACCTAGTGGAAAAGACACAGATCATCAGAAGCAAATATATTACATAATCATTTATTAGGGGACAAATAAAAAACAATTTTGATACCATTGCATGACAGCCGTATTCTCTTCAATCTTATTAAGACTATCAAGCAGATGGACTGCTCTTCTGCATCCAAAATCTCTACCTCATGGCAGGCAGAAAACCCAGGAACATAGCTTTACAGCTATTTTAATATGCCAGTTTTGTCCAGATCAGCCAAGGTAGATGTCAGCCGCTGGTATGGGAAAAGCTGGGAATTAATTTAAATTTGAGCTTATCCTGCCATCATCTCTTGCTGAGTGAGTTCCTTAGCCTATGAGGCATTCTATTCAGATTTGATTTCTGCAATCAAATTACGTGGGTAGTATTTCCAGCATGAAAGGAACAGTTGGGCAAAGAGACAGAGGCTGGTGGAAGATATATTAGTTAAGAGCCACAACTGACGGCAACCACTGAAAGAAGGTACCCTTTGGTGCTCAGTTCATCAGCCCCATTGCTGAATTCTTTGGCTAAAACAATGTCAGCTTCTGGAAACTGAAAATAAAAGCAAAAGACATCCCTCTCCAGGGAAGTTAGCAAAAATAATCAGACAACTTAATTCTCCAATGTGTTCACAGTCATTTGAGAGTGACAGTTGCCATTACAGGGGAGCCGCGAAAATGCAAAACTTGAGTAGTTCACACAACTGACTGTCTTTCAAAGAAGAGCCAAAATTTGTAATTGCATCCAACCAGCGCCATGCCTTTCTTGGTGCTGCAGTTGCTGGTGCTGTTCTTACTGCATGGTGGCTACCAATCTCCCCCACGAAAAATTCGAGAACCACTTCTTCAACAGACTCTTCGTTCCTGTTCGTTCAGAGCGACTAAAGTTTGTGCTTTAAACCTCAACCTCTAATTTTGGGGTGGGGGCATGGTGTTAAGAAAATATTTTCTCACTTGTAAGTTAAATGGATTCAGGATGAAGATGGGACTTGCTGCATTCTTCACAGACCTAGTCCCTGTGCTAAGCCCAGGGCCTGTGTTTGATTAGTGTCTGGACAATTCATAAGCTTCTTAATGTGCTGAGACTGATTTAAAAACTCAAATTTTGTTTCGGGGCAATAGGAGAGCTACTTCTCTGAGCAAAACATTTCAATTTTGTGAATTATGTTTGTAAAAGGTATTGCTGTGCCCCAGTGCTGGAGCTGCACTCTCCCAGAATAACAGTGTGTTTGTGCTCAACTAAAAAAAAAAAAGAAGGCGTGAGGGAAGAAATGATCCCACTGAATACAAATGATAGATTCTATAATGTCTCATCTTGATATAAAACATAGGCACCACTTCTGAAAGAATTAAGTGGGAAGAATGGGAAAATAAAAAAAGACAATAAAAACCCAGAAACGTGGAAAAGAGCAGAAGGGTGAGGACAGTGTCATTCTCTGAGATGAGAAAAAGAGTTAGTTGATTTCAGGGATTCAGACTTAGGTGTTTCTTATTAACCACCATTTGCAGCTTTTTATCTTATACTATCAATTCTTAATAACGTTCAAGTGAAGATCCAATAGTAATTAATCTTAAGCAAAAATCACTCTGTCCTGGAGAGTGATAAGTGTAAATGCATTGAGAGGAGTTGGCCAAGGGAAGCCAAGGGCATAGGAGGAGGCTCTGCTGAAGGATGGAATCACCAATCCTGCACCAAAGTCCGCAAAGGGCATTTGGGACGCTAAGTCAAGTTTTAAAAGGGAACTAGCAGACAGCAGCTGGGCAGGTGGAAAGGAAGACGGTGGAAGCCAGGAGCTTAGAAGTAGAGAGACTTCACGGTGCTCCTGGGAAAAAGCTGAGATACCTGCAATAAGATATGGCCTCAAGAAGACACACAGGCAAGAGCAAACCAGGACAGACATTGGGGGCAAGCAGCAGGGACATCCAGATAGTAGAAAGACTTCCTCACCCTTTCTATGGACGAAGGCCCATAGAACAGCAATCTCCCAGTGTCTCCAAAGATTCCGGGTGGATAAAGACACTGAACAAAGGGGCTTCAGAACCAACTGGATAGCAGGGCTCAGGCTATGACATTTCGTCTCCTCTCAAAATGGTTTCATTTTTCCACCTTCAGCCAAAGTGATATTAAACACTATTGTGGAATCCTTTTGATTAGCTTGTGAAAAAAAGCCACTGCAAACCAGCCACTGGGATTTTAGCGGACTCAGATAGGGATGGCGCAAGAGGCTGCAGGTACTTCTATCTAATTAACGAGAGGGGTGTGTGGCCATAGTTTAAAGTTTCACATCCTTGATTAAGAAGAAAGAGAAAAGGTAGGCCTTTTAAATCATAGGAGCGGACTCATCAAGGTAAGTATAAAGCAACTAGCTGGCTTCAGACACGGACCTAGGCTAGAATTAGAGTGGAGATGCAATTCTCATAGCTCTACAGCTCAGCCTTCTGATCCATGACACAAATTCTAAAGCTACCCACTTCTCTGTATTGTAAGAGGGAAAGAAGGCAGCTGCTATCAGCCTAATCCTGTACTGAGATTATTCTCCACCCTTTGCTCCACGCCATCTAGACATAACAATTTCGATGTTTCCTAATTTCATTTTCTTATGCAGACTAGAAATTAGATTTAGGAGGCAAGAAAGGGTGTTTCTAAACTGTTACTAATACAGTATCTCAGGTCAGTTGTATTTAAAACTCTCTGATTCTTTCAGCAGTGAGACAGACCGCAGCCAAGAAAAAAAAAAAAGGTTCTTCCATTGCTGGCTTTTCATATTTATAATTCTGCTTCTCTGGGCTCAACTTAGCATCAGTTGGTCCTGAGGACACTGGACCAGTGTGTGTTCATGTCTAAGGTTCTTTAGATTTGGTTATTTTTATTTTTTATTTTTATTTTATGTACATGAGCGCTTTGCTTGCATGTATATGTGTGTACCCCATGTGCACATAATGCCATTCAAGGTCAGAAGAGGGCATTGGATACCCTAGAACTGGAGTTACGGATGGCCATGAGCTGCCATATGGGAGCCAGGAATCATACCTGGTTCCTCTGGAAGGGGCAGTCAATGCTCCTAACAGCTGAGCCACCTCTCTGGCCCTTCTGTGACTCCTACCTTAGCGTGTCTATCCCTGTTCTCAGACTTGCCAGGGATGAGCACTGGTTCCAGAGCTTTTCCAGGTTCATTTGGGGAGCGGCATCTTTCCAGGCTACTGGGAGTTTCCAGAACCCACACTCAAAAGCCAGATTGACAACTTCTGAGAATGATGAATTAGACAAAAGCACATGTCTTCCTAAGAGGACTCTTGCTTTGAATTGTGTGTGAAAGAAGCAAGGTGCACGTAGAGAACACTTCAGAAGAAAGCAAGGGCCTTCCACTGCTTTGTGGGCTTTCAGCAATTTCTCTGGGTGCTATGTAAATGAGTTCCTTAAACACAGACTGCCATTGATTTCTTTCTAATGTTCATTGATCCCCTCAACATCGCTTCATGTATGTATTCTCCCCAAACATCTAGTATTGATATTTCTTTCCCCGGAACTCTGTCCCCAATCCATTATAAGCATATCATTAAAACCTGTTTAATTTCCTAAGAAAGATTACATTAAGAGCACTGTCGGTGCGATTACATCTATAGCAAAAGATAAACACGTATTAGGCAGTGTAAAATGCTATTATCTGTCAGGGTCAATTTGTTTATTTAAATAGAGCAATCTGCCACTGCCCCCCCCGTCACACACCACATTACTCATGAACGTACATGCTTCTATCACGTACCCTTCAGAGGAATTCTGACAGCAAAAGGCCCTTAATCACCTATTACTGTGACATGATCTCTATGTTCCTACAGTCACAAGTGTATGCCTGTGACGTAAGACACAGATAAATCATGTGCTTCAAGCTCTATGACATTTTATGCTCTTGTATATAAAGAAAAAAAAGTAAAATTTGAGGAGTGATGGTATCTCGTTCGTAATAATGGAATGACCTCAGAAAGGGCAGCGTGGATTATAGGATGCTGCTCTATGTTAGTTGGAGCTGAGACCTGGGCTTGCCTTAAGTGATAACCCCTCCTAACTGTCTCTATTGATCTAAAGAGAAAGGACAGTCGATGAAAGAAAGGAGGATCAAGAGTTAGGGTTCCTCTGGTTCTGGATGTAAACATGCTTTTCTTCTTTCAGATTTTTTTCCTTGAGACAGTAGTTTCTAAATATATCTGAGAAACACTGCTGGCTGCCAGCTGCCATGGGCGTGAAGTTCCTCTTTTAGGAGATAAAACAGTATCAGGAAGTCAACTTGCCTCACATGCTACAGCTGATTTTCGCCAGGTTCCTATGCAGCCAAAAATGATACGAAATGGAAATGAATTGCATAGTCAGGCACGGTGCGCCAACTCTCCTGAAAAATAATGTCATCTGACTTCATTACATGGTGATCATTTCCTGAATGCCATAAAATTCTGGGGAGAATAATCAAAATTGATATGTATATTGATTGACATGCCAGTTTTCTAAATAGAAGCTGAAAAACTCTAAACAGTAATAGGTCTCTGCCGCTCCTCCGATGGCCTGCTCAGAGGCTAGAGGATTCACTCTCTCATCCAGCCCTCACTGGGCCTCTCTATGAATACTTCTGGAATAATTCCTCAGCGGTCCATTATGCTCAGCTTTAGTTTGATTCAGAATTTACATGTGTCGTTTGCATAATTTTGCATGAGAGTGTCTGTTTTAAATTAGGTAAAGGTCACTGTCATTCATAATCAAGAAGAAGGTGGATTAAAGGTCATAATTCAATTAGATAGAAATCTTGATTAGATGTGTGTGCATGTGATTTGATATCTGGATAAGTACAAATCACAAGTCCATAAACCAACCTCAGTATGAGAGATCATTCACAGAGATTGCTGTCAAAAATCAGATTCCTGCAGGCTTTTTTTTTTCTTTTTTACCCCAATGTAGACAGTTCAGCTGTTACTTTCAGCACTGGGTGTCTTTTATAATGTCATTTGGTTTAAGGAATGACATAAATGAGAATTTTATCTGCAAAATAAAGTAGCGAGTTATAATGAATTAATAATAGATGGCAGTTGATCAGCAAGTCACCCAGGGTCTGAGGTTACTTCCCCGGGTGTGGTTGCTAGCTCCTCCACTCTCTTTAAAGTCCAAAGTTGGCACAGAAAAAATCCCTGTTCTTTTGTAACAATTTCATAGCTCTCAGGGACACTTACAAGCACCTATAAACTATGGGATTTTAACATACCCATAGTGTTTCTGTGATTAGAACTGATAGGTTGAAAATAAATGTAGCTAGTGGCAAGCAATTAGCTCTTTTGATTTGTTGAACTTTTTAAAGTATGTTTGATGCTAACTTGAATAAGTGCAAATTAGCTGAACACAAACAACCACTAAGTTGTATATATTTATGTTGTTCACAATCAGTTTGAACACTGAAAGATGGCTAACAGGTGCACCTTTTGCTCATGTTGGGACATTTTCAATGAGCGTCGGCATGCTAACATCAACACCACACGTGACCATCACTAAATTTTGGGTTAGAAAATTCAGAATCTTATCTCCCTTTCCTCACCTCTGAATATGTGGCAGTTTTTTGTTTTGTTTTGTTTTGTTTTTGTTTAAAGGACAGTCCCAGTTTCTCTTCTTGGTTGTTGTCTGTTCTGTCTAGAGACAATACATCTCAGGACCAACTGAAAAGAAAGAGACAACTTTAAAAAAATAGATTGCTTATTTTTCCAAAGAAAATAACGACTTTTAAAGGAGCTATATAGGTTAAATGGTTTAAGCAGATTATAATTGGTTAATTTTGTTAAACATAGACTGGATTGATTTTACATTATTTTAATTACCTTTTGGAATAAATGGTTTGGTGAACAAATTCACTTGATGTTCAGGATCAAACAAAATTACCTTTCCTCTGGGTAGGCTTAAGTTTCACAAAATGATGTGGAAATGACTGCCTTTGCTTTCATCCTAAAATAGCTTTGGATTTAGAAAATAATTCAAGTTGGATATATTGTATTGTAAGCCAGTCATATTTTACAATGTTCATTAAGGATACCTTTTTGAAAATGAAGAATAATAAAAATTGACAAAGCAGATGTCCCTGTCTAAGGTACTCTCAGGTCAATGTCGTGTCTTTCCTGAGGCTGGCCCAGCTTTACGTCTGCAAGATGTCTATTGTATTCTGATAAGTTTATGATTGTGCTTTTCTTTCTGAAAATATAAACGTGAAATATAGATGAACTTACAGCATAATGTACAAATCAGAGGAGTCAGAGGGATTATCAACTGGATTTACAGCTCAGCAGTGTGTGTGTGTGTGTGTGTGTGTGTGTGTGTGTGTGACAACTCCTACCTGCAATTCTTTAACTGCAAACACTAGCTTCTAGGTACTTGTAGGGAAGGTAAGAAATAAAGGTAAAACTATGTGATAAAAGTAATTTTAAAAGCGGTTAAAAAAATATGTAAGGTACATAAATAGCTTTTTGCCCACATCCTGATTTCGGGAATCTGAGAAGTAAATACTGAGGAAGAAAAAAAATAATTTGCCCTTTAAATATTAATTTGTTTATATTGTGTTTTGTGCCCTTTGTGTGTGCATACATATGTGCATGCATGTGTGTGTGTGTGTGTGTGTGTGTGTGTGTGTGTGGTTGTACCATGTGGTGGCAGAAGTATGCAGAGGTCAGAGAAAAAACAGCATCTGCTGGAATTGAAGTTGGAGGTGGTTACGAGCTGTTATGTAGGTGTTGGTGCCAGGTGCCAAGCCTGGATCCTCTGCAAGAACAGTAAGCACTCTTAACCAATAAGCCTTCTCTGTATCTGTAGCCCAATCTGCCTTTCTTTTTTTTTGTGAGACAAGGTTTCTCTGTAGCTTTGGAGCCTATCCTGGAACTAGCTCTTGTAGACCAGGCTGGTCTCAAACTCACAGA
>LOEQ01000192.1:239114-253809 GCA_001685075.1 Bramus lutescens | reverse complement strand
TGTGTGTGTGTGTGTGTATGTGTGTGTGTCTGTCTGTCTAAGAATAGGGAAAGCAAGGAGAAGAGGACATGTAAAGCCATCCCACCCTACTCTTCTCAGAGCACACATTTTGGTTGGGTTTTTGAGACAGGGGCTCCCAAGTCCAGCCTGACTGCAAACTCACCACACGGCCAAGGATGACCTTGAACTCATGATCTTGCTCTTGCTGCTGCCTAAGTACCAGGATTACAAGTGGGCGCCACCATGCCCAGCACACACTGCTGAATCTGACAACCTCTTAGGAAGAGCAGAGAAATGCAGCATAGAGTAGGCAGGTAATTAAAAATTTTGACCACAGTGTCTTTCCATCTGTTCCTTTGGACCTTTCTCAGTGCCTTACCTAAGAGTCTGTATCTCATAGTGGATGTCAAATTTTGTTACCAAAAGCCGCTTGGTGGTTTTGTTGGCTAGTATCTTTTCATTGCAAAACCCTGTGGGAGAAGCTTAAGGATTTCAAAGTAAAAGTTCTAACTAAAGTGGGAAATTTCAAAATAATTTCATTTAGTCTGACCTGTACAAACCACCACATTTATGCTGTGTCCTTTTCAGGAGAAAACTTCCTTTTTTTCTGTAGGGATTTTTGTTTGATTGGTTTTTGACACAAGGTTTCTGTGTCATTGTGGCTGTCCTGGACCTCACTCTGTGGACCAGGCTGGCCTCGGACTAAGAGTTCTACCTGCCTCTTCTCCCCAGTACTGAGATTAAAGGAGTGTGTCACCACTGTTCAGCAACAGGAATGAAGGTTGTAAGCAACTGTTATTCTAAAATTTTTAAGATAATCAGAGAGAAAGAGCATCAGTTTCATGCCATAAAATATTTCTAATCTGCCTCACCTAAAGCTCTAGTAGCCAGTTCAAAATAAATGTGCTGTCTGATGTTGTAATTTTCCTTTTTTTAATTTTTTTCTGACTGTTATCTAACAGCTCTCCTGATGCAGATTTCCTTGCTTTGCTTTGCATATTTCTGGTGATTAATTTTTAATTTGAGTAAAGGTGAAATGGAAATAAAAACTGTTATGTTGATTAAATTGCTCTTAAATAAATAACAATATTTTTGATCATCCAAAAGATTTTTTTCTTTCTTATTTTAGCTTCTATCTGGCATCGGCCGTATGCCAGTCAGCTGGGATGTTCATGAGATTAGCAGCTATTAAGATATGAGTTGCTCCAACTGTGCTTAACATTTCATCTCTCATCATCATGATGAGGACGACCCAAAACAGCTAAAAATATTAATGCTTTACAGAAAAATAAAGTCAAAAGATAATCTCACATCCTGACCCTGTGGGGATTAATTCAAACAGATAAGATGGTCCCATGTTGCCAAATAACACACCTGACATCAGATCAAAAAGAAGAGTCATGCATCCTTATTTCAACATGTATGCAGACATGCTCTGCCTTGGAGACTGCTCTGTTGCTGGGAACACACAGTAGATAAAAATTTATCTAACTGTAATCCTAAAAGGAGAAAGGTATCTTTCTTGATCTGAGTCAACCCTCACTGCAGGGTAATTATGGAAAGTTTGGTTTGACCTAAATTGGGAATTATTATTTAAAACTGGAATGTCTTTGAAATACAGTGGAAATAATGGATCCTTCCCTTTTAATATTTATTCATTTTTATTTCATGTGTATGAATGTTTTGTCTGAATGTATGTAAGCGCAACACATGCATTCAGTGCCCGAGGAAGTCAGAAGAGTATGTAGGATCTCCCTGGAAGTGGAGTGACAGGTGGTTGTGAACTGCCATGTGGATGCTGGGAACTGAACCTGGATTGGCTGTAACTCTTAACCCCTGAGCAATTTCTCCATCCCCTGGATCTTTCCTGTTACAGCCCATCATGACTTTCTACGTATACGAAAGCTGGTAACGCACGGCATATCTAATCACTGCCTCTGCCAGCTGCTACCAGATGCCTCTGTCAACAGTAAATACATTCTTGCCACATTCTGGGAAGAGCTGCTTCCCAGGTTGGAGGCTGACATCTACCTGCACCTCACAGAAGTGCAAAGCAAGTGTTGAGGGTCTGCGTTATTGACACCTGCTGTGTGCTTTTGAGAAAACATGCAAGCATGACTCAAAGGCTGTTTCTGCAGAACTGGGAACACATATTAATAACTGCCACTGGTAGCATTTGAAAGTTTAACAACAGACTAATTTGGCTGATAAGCTCACACATGACTAAAGCATAAATTCTGCAAAGGCTGGAACGGTTCCTTAGACATATTTGCATGCCCCACAATGCCTGGCATAGTGCCTGGCATAGTGTGTGCTCTCAATAAATATTTGATAATGAATATTTTTTGTTCACATCAAACCAAAGTACCCAGCTGGTAAAAGAGGGTAGGGAGGTTCTCCTTTAATTTCAAAATATTCAAAACCCATTTAGCTGATTCTTAAAAACAAAACTCGGGTAATAAAGAATTGCCCTGGATAACAAGAAAAATGCATGAATAAAAACTCAAGACAATAGGTCACTCTGAGGAAGATCTCACATTTGCAAGTAAGATGGAAGGCTTTGGAAATAATTCATGTTACTACTTAGACTCTGAAATAATGATTAGATAAATTTAGACTCCTTGATGACATGGCATTTTTTTATATTTTGGAACTGTGAGAAAGAATATACACAATATTATATCAAGTCATGGTGATAAAAATGAATAAGGGCCCATCTTTTTCATGATTACTTCCTCTGTATTTATTTTCCCTAATAATTATTAGCTTTATATAAATAATATGCTTTATTCCCTTGCTAGTTGAAAATGATGTTTGACATTAAGGAAAGGTCAGGTTCATGAATGGGAAACCACACTGAGCATTGCCTTTATGGATTATTGAATTAAGAGGTCCATATATTTGACAAAGTATAGAAATCAAATAGCTGCCATGTTAGCGGTGCCCTTTCGCATGCCACAGATTTATTGACATTTACCAAACATAAAAAAATGTTAGAGATGTAAGTGCTTAGTATGCACTATGATATAAAAACTACAATCACATCCCTGAAGACTGCAGGGAAGCATTTAGATCACAGCAAATGCACCCATTGATTAGACATCAGACTTGAGTATAAGCAAGGCCATTCAATTTTAGAAAGCACGGGAGGTTTGCGGCACCTGATGACATAATTACGAGTACCTGATGCTGACTCTGTATTGCACCCATTTATATACACCCCTCTTACTTCCCTGGACCCTCTTTGCACTTGATATGTTGGTGCAACAAGTGAATTCTGGGATCAACAAGGACCCTTACTGCTATATACAATTGAGATGGAAGTCACATGACAGGGGCATATAACATAATGTTCTGCTTTGTGTTGAAGTTTAAAACCAGAATATAGGTTGCATAGTAAGAACGATGAAGGGAGCCATCTAAATAAATCTGTGGCCTCTGTATCTGGACTATGTACTCACACTAATGAGATAAAACTCATTTGTTTTACCTGACAAACAGTACCTGTCCTTGGCTCTGGAGCCTACTATTGCACTGTTAATAAAAGAAATCATATTATAATGATGAAAAGTATTAAGTGTTATATTCTCTTTGATGGAGATTAAATAATCCATAATACATGCTATAGAATTTAAATGATGTATTTCATAAACCACATAGATTATTTAGGTATTTAAATGGCCAAGCATATTTGTTTACTTATATGTTCATTCATTCAGTCAGTCAGGCAGGCAGGGAGGCAGTCATTTATGAGATGGTCTCATGTAGGCCTGACTGGCCTTGAACTTGCTGGGTAGTCTATGTTGACTCTGGACTTCTGACGCCCCTATCTTACCTCTCAAGTTTTGTGATTACAGGTATGAACCACCACACAAATTTATACAGTTCTGAGGCTCAGACTCAGTGCTTGGCAAGCACTCTGCCAACTGAGCTACATTCCCAGCCCCCTAGCTGATTTACCTCGATCAAGTTTAGTGATATCCATGCTTCAAGAGTTTCAGAAACATAAATATCAAACCTTCTCGAGAATAAGGTTTAATTCCAGATAAAGGCTCTTGTTTGAAAGATCACATGGACTTTGAAACTTACAGAAGCTTGAAATGCACCCTAAATGTTGGACTCCTCTGAGGAAATATATAGTTAAATGTGTAACATTGATACTTTTATACAAAATTGAACCAAGTGCCCATAACATATACATCTTTCACCTTATTTTCTCTAGTAATACTTCAAAGTAACAGAGTTGGTTTTCAAAGGGGGAAGGGAAGCGGAATTTCATTTGAAATTTAAAAAACACCCGAGTTCAGGAGTTTGTGAATTTATATTATAATGTGTTAAAAATGCACATGCTTTTCTATTGTTGTTTTTTTTCCCCCCTCTTCAATGAGTACAGGTCCCAGTCCCATGCACAGCATAGCAGGGTTCTGAAGAATGGGAGCCTGAATAGCAGAAGTGAGAGTCTCTTCTTACACTTTTGGAAAGATGAAGGAGGTTCCATAGCACACACCCACGCCTGGACTCTGATTCCCAAGCAACAAATGAGGAATGGGGAGGAAGCAGGATGACTGGCTTTGATGTAAGCACTTCCCAGGCAAGAGCTTGTTAACTAGGGATGCACAGACAATGCCCCAGTAGGTGCCAGATGGAGGGCAAACTGCAGGTGTGGTGGCCTGAGCAACAACTGTGTCCTGACTTCACATTGCCATGTTAATGAGCAAGTTTCTGACTTCTGCAAGCCAATAAGAAGACTCTCTAAGCCAATAAGTAGATTCAGCTAGGTGCTGTGTCTGATCTATACTTACTTCAAGAATCACTAGGCTGTGTGAATTTAGCTAATCAACAGCTGAGTGAAGAATGCAGTCAGGCCGATGTGTTAATGGTGTGGATTCCTAGATCTCTTCACCCAGGCAATGAGCATATGGTGTGGTTTTATAGTAGAGTACTATTTTGCTCTAATAGATATTCTATTTAAACGAGACATGCAGCAAATAAGCAAATAAACTATTCATAAAAATGGTCAGTGCTTAGAAGACCGACTTCTTCCTTCCTTCCTTCCTTTCTTTCTTTTTTCCTTTCTTTCTTTCTTTCTTTCTTTGGAAAGGTAAAATGGCTTTTCTAATATCAAAGAATAAATATATTTCCTATATTTCCAAGGGTAAAAAGAAATATTTTTTCTTAGTTTTAATGAGAACACTTCATTCTAATTAACTCAAAAATCAAAAACATCACATAGCTAGTTCAAGAGAGCTGCTCAAACACGTTCCCACTTCCAAATGGAGATGTACAGGAGATGTTTGCAAAGGCTGGTGTGGCAGAGTGGCTACAGTAGACGACGTCACTGAGGGAGCAGTGACAGCAGCATGGAGAGAAGCTCTCTGGAAATAACACACCCAGAACTCAGCAAGAGAAAGTATGGGAAGCAGAGACAGGTCAGCATGGCCAGTGCCCAGTGGCCCAGCCTGGTCCTGTCTTCATGGAGGGACAGAGTAGTAGAAAATGAAGGACCGGCTCCACAGAGAGCTGAAAGGGCAGAAGAGAAAATTAGCTTTAACATATTTGGAGTTGCAACATTTGGTCTTCCTGCTGAGGACTCCACACAAGGTACCTAAACTTGCTAAGCTTCCCTTTTGGTCTGTAGAATGGAAGCGACAGTGACTGTGCCTCACAAGACTGCCAGTGCTGCACGTGCTGCGGAATATAAGGAGTCCCATCCAGCTCCTGCTATAAAATCAGCCTCAGTAATTAGAACTCGGGGAAAAGAAGCAGTGGCCAAAGTGAGCACATCTGTCAGGACAGACGGAAGACATTGTTAAAGAGATTAAACACAACTACAGGTGAACCCATTCTGTGCTGGAGAAATATAAATGATACCTTGAAGGCAAGACCCACTCATGGAAGGCTCCAGAGTGTCCTGATCGAAGGGAATTGTTAAATCAAATGTTTTCTTTCTCTGGTTTATGTGGGGATGTGTTCATAGACTCTGCAGCTATGGTTCAAGAGGGCTAGGCTACATTGCAAACTGGGAGCAAAGCTTGGCATTATCCGCATGATACTAGTGGTGTGGAACTTCAGGACACAAGAGCTGGAAGGGAGAGCAAGGAGGTTTGTACCTATGTGGGAAGGAGAAAGGTTGATGAGACCAGACAATATGTAGCAGTGTCAGGTGCCTTGTAAAAAAACACCCCATTGTGTGAAAGCAAATTCACATTGAAATGGGAATCTAAGGCCATAGAATATCCGCCTAAGAAAACTGAAGGAACTGAGAAAAGCAGACCCAAGAGGAAATCCATGTAAGTAGAGCTATCAGATAATGGAGTTAGGACCCACCAAGTCCACCACAGGAGCATATGTGATGCTTCCACAAGTCCCATATGCCAGACATGGAGCCTGTATTTGCCCTATGGGGTTTCTCTCTTGTTTTGACCTGTTCTTTCCTTGCTTTCATCACAGGCCCCCTGTTAGGCTGAGAATATTTCCTCTGTGTCATTGCATAATAAAACCATGTAACATGGTTTTATTTGTACATGAACTCACAATTATGAAGTGGCCTTGAGTCTCAGATGACTTCCAAATGATTGTTAGAATTGAAAGAAAGCTAGGGCCTTTTGCAGTTGGGCTGAATTGGTGTGGCATTATGAGGTGGCCTCAAACCTGTGGGGGCTAGGGATGAAATGCTATAAATGTTGGGTCAGGAGACTACTTGGCCCTCAGATAATGGCACTGCTTTGGTAGAGTCTGTGAACATTTGGTGCGGAGATTAGATGAAGAAAATAGCTCATTCTTGATGTGGGTATGTGTTATAGCCTTGCTGCAGGCACAAACTCTGGCTTTAGATTTCTGGTTCCTGAATGCTAACTTGATATAACTCTATACCTCACTCTCTTGACGAGAAGGAGGAGAGCTGCATTCCAACCATATGAACTGTGGATCCTAAGCCAGTGATTCTCAATCTGTGGATCATGACCTCGTTGATAAAACTCTATCTCTAAAAAAAATTTACATTAAAATTCATAACAGTAGCAAAATTATAGTTATGTAGTAGCAACAAAATTAATTTCATGGTTGGGGAACTGTATTAAAGAGCTGCAGCATTAGGAAGATTGAGAACCACTACAACTTGTAAGCCAGAATAAGTCCCTTTTCCATAAAGATGTCTATCAAGAATAAGCCCCTCCTCCATAAAGGTGTCTATCAAAAATAAGCCCCTCCTCCATAAAGTGTTTCATTACAGTGAGAAGAAAATTAACTAATAAAAGTTGAATTATCTGAAATGAAGTAGAAACTTGCATGACAAATTATCCAACCTACAAAATTATTTCAGGAGCTCTATTTCTATATTAAAACATGAAAAATCCTTGAACCGTTAACACATTGTATAAAATATATCATTAATAACCCCAACCAACTTAGCAGGATATAAGTTTTCTTACAATCTCAGTCTATAGAGCCAACTTGGCTACAAGACTGAACACCAGGAAGTAGCAGATGTGATAGGGAGTGCATGTTTGCTCCAACCTTAGAGGTATGCCTTGAAACTTTACACCCTCATATTAGGAAAGGGTGCCTCTGAAAAGCCACTAAGCCGAAAGGTATGTGCCTCATTATTTAGGGAGCCTGTCCGTCCATCTGTGATGTTGCTCAATTGCTGGAGAGAGCCTTCTCTGAGGCAAAGATCCAGTTCTGATCACAGGCACACTTCTGTGTCTGGATGTTAGGCTCCTCGGCCCCCTGCACTCTGAGTGCATGGTCCTGTGTTAGAGCCGCCCACTCTGATGAGGTGCTCTCCCAGAGTTCGCTGAACATTATAGCGCTAAGGAACATAAACTTGGGGTCCTGACAACTGAGTCCCTCACCACCTCTAAGCTTATGAGGTGGTTCCCTGTCCGAATGGTATTACTTTATCTCTGAAAACATCTCTCTATCTTTTGAGCATCAGATAAATACAGCATGTCAGATGACTGTTATGATGTCTCACATACATTAAGTAACTATTACTACAGCCCAGCCTTTCACTGTGAGTCTTCAAAACATTTCTTTACAACATTTCTCCCTTGGCCCCTCCCGTTCTTGGGAGCTCTTTCCTTTTCCTCATTAGATTCTGTCTTAAGGTAAATTAAGTGATTAAAACACATTTATAATTTTACATTAAATTCTAAAAATTGCTTCCATGCTACAATTTCCCTAAATATATCCAAATATGACCCCTGCTATGTTTTAAAAGAAGTGCCTATTGTACAGTCACATAATTCTTATTGTGTACTTTGTATTTTTTTTAAATGTGGCCTATTAACACTTTTACTTTCTCAGAATTGGCACTTGTGGAAAATGGCTGTTCACCTCTGTCTGAAGTCATTATCACATATCGATCCCCAGTCGTGGCCTTAGAGGGATTAGGTGCCAGGCAGGAACAGCAGAAATCCTCCTGGAATCAATGTGAGGAAGATGAAGCTGGAGAGCAGGGGAAAGATCTTCCAGGAAACGGTGAAGATTACACAGTGGGGGATGCGAAGGGATTAGCGCGTCTCTTAGCTCAGAGTACATTTTCTGTGACCACTAATGACCTCTGCTGACTGATGAAGAAGCCATCTCCAAAGCCTCATTTCAGAAATAAAGGAAATGCAAGTGAGTGTCGTATATACCTAGGATGGTATATACGACAAACCACACGTAGTACCAAATGGGCTTGAATTCAAAGTCCAAGAATTGTCTGACAATTACAAGGTAAATGGGATTTTTTTAAAAAAATCATTTTTGCTTATAGTTCTACACTTAAAATATCTTAGTGTGTGACAATTGTTTCACCTGATTCTCTCTCTCACTCTCTCTCTCTCTCTCACACACACACACACCCATACAACTGAGTAGCACCATCCCATTTTACAGAAACCATTTTAAAGACCAGAGTGTACAATTTTTTTATAGTCATACAGCCAGAGCCTGATCTCACACCCACAGTCTTTCAGTCAGTGGCTTTGGTGATATACACTGTTACCATTCATTTACTGATAACACACACAACATATCACAGTGAAGTGAACCAAAGGCAAGCTATCACCCACAGATCAAAACGAACTCCTGTTCACAAAAAATCACACGGTTTGGAAATTTAAAATGTGATATGCAAAAGAATTTAAAATGTGATATGCAAAAGAATTCAAAATCTCCTTTGGAGTACTTTGAATTGCTCACCTTTTTCGGATGAGCAAATGCTTTGTTAAGTGTCATTTGCCTCTGTAATTCTAACCTCTGCTTGCATTCCTGTTACCTCCATTTCTCCTATCATTGACCATTGTAAGTTGTCTTTATCTCACATCTGATATTGAGATGAATTCCTTGTTTTATTCCTTCTAGATATATCACGTCATATTGCAGGCTCTGTACTCACCCTTGAACTGCCGTGGTAACAAAGGCACCCCCTCTCCGTGAGGAGTTTAGCCCTCTTGTAATGATTAGTAGATAAGCCACGTGATCCACAGCAAACCAGTTAGAACTTAGATCCCAGAATTTCTCAGTACTTTGCTCTCCTCTGCAAGTCCTGTCCGCAGCTTCCAGCAGTACCTGTCCCACCTGTCTTCCTTGTCTGCACCCTTCCCAACACGGTTTCTGAAGACCTCCACAAGCTGTGATAGTGCTTTTCCTCAATCTCCACATACAAGTATGAATGTGGCTGATTGTGATGCTAATCAGGGATGAGAAAGGGGCAGGGCTCCACACCGGCTCCTGCTGTAGGCATTTTTCATGTTGATTAGGAATAGTTTTCTAGCTTCAGATATCATCAGCCAGGTACAGGAAAGGGGACGCTGAATGTGTTCCTCCTGGGGCCAGTTGGCTGCGCCTGTTACTCGATCTTCCCACCCGTCTTGAGACAGTATCTTAATTGACTTAGCCATTTTCTTATGCTCGTTGCCCATGTCCTTGAGGTCTGTTAATGGGATGTGCAGACGGTCGGAAATAAGAGTGACTGTCAACAAACAAGGTGCTTCTCTTAAAGCCATCCTTCAGATAAGAGGGAAAAGGACTCCCTCACCTGGGTCTCTTGATAGTTTAATCCTCTCTGAGATCTCTCTCAAAAAAGAACACTTCTCTCTTTGTACAAGAGCAGTGACTGTCTCAACCTGTACCCACCACTTCTTTGGGGGTCAAATGACTCTTTCACAGGAGTTGCATATCAAATATTCGGCATATCAGATATTTATGATTCATAACAGTCACAAAATTACAGTGAAAGTAGCAATGAAATATCAGGGTTGGGGGTCACCGAGGGTTGCAGCATTAGGCAGGCTGAGAAGCACTGTACTAGACTATGCTATAGGTTCCATGGGATTCAGCGATCGCACGTACATGGTCTATTTTCAAGCTTGCCAATTTACCTCGTTGTCCATATCTGTGTTCTTTTTTGTTCTTATTGATTTGCTTTTGAGACAAGGTATCAATACATAGTACTGGATGCACTGGAACTCAGCCTAGAACTCACAGAGATCCACCTGACATACTCAGGTGCTGGGATTAAAGGAGAATGTGCGCCTGGGCTTCCATGTTAGTTTTCTTAAATTCCTATTAGTTTATAGATTTTGACAGGAAACAACAAAAGGCTAGAGAGACATGCAATGCATTTAGCACACTGTGTGTGAGGGTTTGAAGAGGTATGGCCCCCTTGGACTCATGTGCTTGAAAGTTTGGCCCATAAGCAGTGGCACAATTGAGAGTTGTGGCCTTGTTGGACAAAGTGTGTCCTAAATATTATTATTTTGAAGTTGTCTAACCCAAAGGTGCTGTTGATTTACACAATCAAAGTTCCTCTTGACATATACCCAACAAGTATTTATAAAGATCTAGTTTGCAGTGTGAAGTAAGGTGTTAAGTGACAATCCAAGAATCAGTACTGAACTCTGAGCTCACAGTGTTGGAAAAAAAAAACCAATGATTTGATATTGAAATGGTATAGACTACACAGGACTTTGAGAATTCCCCTTTAAATAGCATCTGTTGCTTTGAGCTGACTCCACCGCCAACTTGGATGGCTGATAATGGCATCAGCAAATGCAGAGTGCCTACCAAATGCCAGATAAAGTTCTAGGTGCTTCTTAATCTCCTTCTGGAAGATGCTGCTGTCACTGTTTTGCAGAGAAGTCAATTCTGATGAAGAGATTATGCCAAGCTAGTGATTTAAGGCAACCTAGAAACTGAACCCAAGGAGCCTGGCTTTAATTCCGACTTCCTAAGAGAGTACAGAACACAGCCATCACTGGACACTGTACCGAAATTCTGGCTAGTAGACTGCCTACTGTCCTGACAACACTAAATGTTTCTAATTTCACTATGTCACTCATGATTCTAAAAGTCCAGAGTGTTCTTAGCCATCCCACAAAAATTAGATCCTGGTCTACTCTCTTCTTTGAATCTTAATCTAATTTAGAAGTACCCCTCTGTGTTCCCATAATGCCATGTGTGAGCATATGTGTATAACTGATGCTAACTGAGCAAGGCCATATGCAAAAAATTAAAACATGCCCCTTGAATATTTAGCTCTTTTTGTAACAGCCTTATTTGGAAGGTACTTCATTGCACAAGAACACATTGAGTCATCCTGATAATTCACAAATCTTCCTATGGCTAGAATTAATTTATTAATGACAACTGACAAAATCAAAATTAAAACTTATACTACCTGACTCCAAAGATTGCTTTCTTAATGGTATCTTATTCCTTTGTGTGTTGCAGATGTGTACAGACCCACACAACTATAATTAGTATACTTGACACATTGCGTATCTCACCTTGCCTGGCAGCAACCTACTAGTCACAGCCTTAGATGTTTGTTTTGTAGCCCCAGATCCTAACACAGCGTCCAAGAGATAGAATGTGAAATTTTGAGCTATCAATGTTTGCTATTGTTCCTCCTTGGAGCCTGTTTTTTCCATGAGTCCTCCATTTGATGTGTATTCTGTAGTGTTGCCTAGGGTTTTTCTCACTCCGAAAGGACCCCACTCCTACAGCATTAGTTCCCGCCTGCTATCCTTGAGATTTCAGAATTTAAATGACTCTCACTGACTCCCCTGAAGTCGCTGCATCTCCCTACTTTCTCTTTTGCTTCTGATCTGCAAATTCCAAGCTATGCTTTTGGAGTCAAGTTAAGCCATTGAATGTTCCTGTTTCATCTTCTGTACTTTTTTGCCTGTTTATTAGTACAATTTCTGCTTCTTATTTTTCTGCCATTGTGTTTCTGCCTGCATCTCCCACCAAAGAAACTAAGGAAGAACCATGCAGCTCTCACTAAAGTCATTCAGCTCCTGGAACTGGATTTCGTAGACTGACGGCTCAATCATTTAGTAAATGAGTGGATGAGAAATCTAAAGAGCACACCTTGAATAGCACTGCATTTTTTTATCAGAAAGTCACTTGTTAATTTCTGTCGTTCTGTACCAAGAGTGATTTGAAGACATACTGAGCAAATAGTGTCCTAACTATTTATTTCAAAATGGAGGCCAGGGAGAAGGAAATTGATATTTTGTTGCACCACTTTTGTGCTTTTTTCAGTGTTAATTAACATAGGAGGGCATACTAGCCTTTGCCTCTGACACACAAACTTCTGCTTCTGAAGGCTCCCAACTTGTCACCCACCTTATGCCTGCTCTAGGTCAGGTGTCTCCATCAGTTCTCTGGTCCAGAAGCAATTTGTTCCCTCTACCAGAGTAGCAGGGTCATCTGATTGGACTCTCTGTGGTCCTGCCTGAATAGGAAGGGAATTAGATTGCTGTGTCAAAGGAAATTACTCATTCTAAGAAGCAGTCACACATTATCTTCGGCCAAAGCTGCCTCTGACACTCATTTATGATTAAAATTAAAAGTGAGACGAGGAGGCAGTTTGGCTGCACTTCTGCAACAATAAGCCCATGAGGACCAAATTAAATCGATGGTGCTGGTCTGTAGCATTCCAGATAAGAAAGTGGTTTTCTCCAGGGTGCTTTAGAATTTAGGGCCATAGCCAGTGTGACTAGAGAGGAGATGTGCTCTCCAATGTGAGATGTGTGTATAGAAATTCATTCTAGAACAAGCTTTATTTCTGTTGGTGCCTGATAAATCCAAGTTACCTGGGCACTCTCTCCAGGAATTATCGTGGACCAAAACTTCTTATGTATTTGATGTGTGTGTGTGTGTGTGCACGTATGTGCATGTCTGTGTGTGTCTATGTGTATTTGTTGTATATGCATGTGTATATTCCCATATGTGTGTGAATATTCACATGCACATGTGTGTGTTGTGGGCATGTTAAGGCCCAAAGCTTTCTTCCTTAATTGCTCTTCACTTTTAATTACCAAAGCAGAGTCTCTTGCTACACCCAGGACACACCCGGTTTGCTAATCCAGGTAGTCACCCTGCCTTGGGGATCGTCTTTCTCTGCCTTTTGAGTCCTGAGATTATAGACATCCACTATATTTGCCCTGCTTTTACAAACGTGATTTCAGGGGGTTCTTCGGGCCTCACATTTCCATTGCAAGCTCTTAGCCCATGGAGCAAGCTTGGTGACTTTGGTACATGTTCTAAGATGACAATAAAAAGTGGATACCATGAATTGCAGAAAAGATAATCATTTCTTGATTATGTATCACTGAAGTAACAGAGGCTGCGGTAAAATATTTAAGTGAAGTTGGTATAAAATAATACAGAATGGCTTAAAAACGGTGCTGAGTTCTGTGCCTGGAGAGGAAAAAAACTGAATCTTAGAGTCAAAAGGAAACTCAATATTGATTGTTGTGGGAGAGGTGGGAGGATGTTTTAGTTTTAGTTTCTGGAATAAATATAGCAGCAGAGATGGTTTAAATGAGAAAGGTTCTGGATTTATTTAGAGATGTGTCATCTCTTTGGCCTCTTTGAACAGTACCAGTGGAAGAAAATGATTTATGACCTGGGCTATTCTCCTGTTAGGAGGCTGTGATTTGTTTCTTACATGTGCCTATTTTTCACTTTGACTTTATTGCCTGGCACTTAAACACTTAAGAGTTTCTCACTTTGGCCACCAGTTTGCTCAATCTAGAGAGCATCGCTGTTATTATATAGCAGATTCTCTTCAGGCTTGAAGTAACAGTTTATTATTTGATCTTTCTAGTCCTTAAGAATTTCAATGGATTAATGAACATGATACTCCTGTCACCTTATGTTTCTATACTGGTAGATATTTCTAGATTTCTATTAAAAAATATGTTCATGGAGCCCATTGGGAGTTAGATACTTTTGTCTCGGCTATATATGTGTGTGCGCAAAGCTATCAACATAGATGGAGAATTACTACCAATTAGTCCAGCAAAGACTAGTAACACTATCGATTTTAGTTCCAACTGAAGTGAAAACAAATATCAGTTGACGTTAGGCTTGCATATTTTCCTTTCCAAAGTCTGAGTTCAATAAAAACTGATGTCCTGTGAAGCAGACGGTGGGTAGGGTAAATGTTCTGCAAAAGCATTCAGCACAGACCGTACAACTGAGGACTTACAGAGGATCATGACTTCCAAGCTAGGAGAGTTAGAGTCCCTGGAGGTTGAGCCTGGGAAAGTGAAGGCTTGTTTGGCATCCACATAAACAACTGGATTACATTATACCAAGTATTTGTATTTTAAAGTAATCACTAAGGATGGGACAATGGTTCCGCCTTGTGAGCCTGAACACCTAAATCCAAGGCTAAGAATCTACAAAAAAA
>LOEQ01000192.1:219354-229810 GCA_001685075.1 Bramus lutescens | reverse complement strand
GTGTGTGTGTGTGTGTGTGTGTGTATACATACATGTGGTTTTCAGGTCATATTTAAAAAGCATGTGGATCAGTGGAAAAAATGGGATATTTTGCTAGTTCAGCTTCTGTCTCCTCTGATTACTCTTTGACCTTGGCTACACTGCTAAGTGTGCTATTAATTTTTTATAGGGGAGATCTCCAGAAATTAGAAGGATTAAATAAAAAGAAATGAAGGGTCAGAGAAATCAGCTCTGTAATACACTTCCCTCTTATGCATGAGTCTCCTAGATTCAACACTCTCTAGTCCCTAGTCTCCCAAGACTGACAAGGAGGAGCAAGGAGGGAAGTCATGTTGTTGTGATGAATCCTGGTTCTTTCCTCTGTGCTGTGGAATGACAGGGCACTAGGATCTCTCCTAAACAACTTCTCAGAGGAGTGCTTCTGTCTGTCTTCAGGGGAGCATTAAGGTTTCCTTTTGAAGCCTTAAGAGTCACAGACTTCTTTTCGGCTGAGATGTGAGGTACTTGGAGCTTGTCTGTCCACACATGGCAAGATAATGGCCACTCACATGCTAAATTCTTCCGAGAAGAGGCCACCAGTCTTTCCTGGAAAGCCCCTCCCCTGCCTCAGGCAGGCACACTGCCACAAGGGGTGCCTCAGGCTTTGTCTTACCCTCTGTCTCAGGAGTTTTTCTCAGAGACAAAAGAAGAATATTCTGTCATCAAGCTTTCTCCTTACATTTTAGAAACAAACATTACAGCTGGGATTATGGTGAGTCTCTTCCCAGTCACAAGTTTTAATTCTAGCCTCCTCTCTATGGTCAGCCCTCTGTCTGTTAATATCAGGCATCTTCAATCTTCAGTTTTTATACTTAGTTTTTTCAATGTTTCCAACAAAATTTTGGGATCTGGCTCCTGGTTTATTCATATCTATTGTTGTGTAGCATGCATGATGCCATGAAAAAAAAAGCACCAAAGCAAATCTCAGCATCTATTAGACAGTTATTTAAATTTTCAGATGTAGCTTGTCATTTATTCTTTCTAACAATGACCTGAGATTACTTGCACCACTACCATTTTCAGGGAGAAGACTAAGAGGTGATGAGAGATTGGAATTAATAAGCAAGTTACCTAAAGTCTTATAGTCAGTACCTAATAATATGTATATACAAAGCCGGTTCTCCTGCTTCCAACATGTGTGCCCTTTCCACTAAGATATTGTGTCTCTGAAGTTATTTAAACCCCTTAAGCTTTAATTCATTCATTTACAAAATGAGGACATTAATATCCAATAAGCTCCTGCAAAATATCAGCTAAGGGGATGTGCTTGATAAACATTAAAATGTTACAGGAATGAAGCTAATAACAAAGAACAAATGGCAAAAGAAACAATCCTGCTCCTGTAAGCCATGATATATGTTAGAGTAAAGGGACATTATGAGTGTAGCCTTTTCCATGGGGAAGACTTTTAATAGTCCTTTTAATTCCATTGTCAACATAATCTCCAAAAGAAATCAGAGAACAAATTCGTGGAAAGGGTGGATTTTTCATTTTTGATGTGCACAAGATGGATTTTTCATAAGCAGGCAGGAGAATATTTTTCCCACATCATATGGAGGGTGCAGGAGGGAAGCAGTGACCTTGCTCCCTTGAATTGAACGTGCCTTGATGAGCTAGTCGAAGAAGCCACTGTGTGCCCTCTGTGCTGGGGCAAAGAATCCCAATTTTCCCAGAGCTCTTGCTGTCCTACATTTTTACCCTATTAAATTCAGTCTGGGTTCCTGAATCACCCCAGCTCAAAAGCAGGTGTGTGAACTGTGGAGACACTGCCCATCTGTGCTTCCAATTCTTCAAGACACAATAGTATAGAGGCACATGGCATTGATAGTTGGACTAATTTCTCTTGATGCTATTAGAAGTCGACCTGAGTAAAATAGTATGCCAAATGTCTTCTTTTCCATTTTGCCTTTTAAAGATTTCATATTTTTGTTATTCTGACATCATGAAGATATTTTATTTAAGTGCTTGCTGTTTCCATAAGATTGGGTAATTTAAACAGAGTGATGCAGGTGGCAATGGAAAACAGAGTGGGTATTGATCAAATGACTGAATGGACACTTTCATGAGGAGGATCAGAAGGTTGTAGGAGGTCTCAGAGAGACTATAAATGGACCTGTATTGTTCTCTGAGCTAAAAATCTGGAAAATGATTAGAAGTTCACTAGAAGAAGAGGAACCATAATGGAAAAAAGAATAGGGGCCAAAATAGATGGTTCAATATATAAAGATACTTGCAACACAGCCTGGTGACACAAATTTGATCTCCAGAAATCATGGCAAGGTGGAAGAAAAGAATGAACTCCACAGAGTTGTCCTCTGACCTCCATATCCATATCATGACACATGTCACCACATTCCTACACCACACACATCTTGTAAACTCATAAATCTGTGTGTCTGTGTGTATGCATATATTTTTAAAATCTTGGCATATGGCATATATATAGATACATACATACATACATATATAGAGAAAATTATGGGAAAAATCAGAATATCTTTAAGTTAAAGAATTGACCAAACGATCTCCAGGACAAGAAGACATAAGAAATTTTGGGGACATGAATAAGAAGAGGAGACCTTTACCCCAAAGTTGGGTTGAACCCTCTTACCAGTCAAAAATTAAGAATCCCAGCACAATTAGAAACATACGCTTAAAGTCTTTCTCCTTTCCCAGCTATAGACCTATAATTGTTTAGCAATCTTACCAGAAATTCTCTTCATATGGAGAAGCCATATCCTATCCACCTTCTGCAGCCCTAGTGGCTCCTGCCTTTATCTTATTAAAATGTGATCTCCCCAAGGCACCTCCAGATCTAACTAGACTCTCAGTTATTTAAAAAGGGAAGAACCATGGAAGAGAACATCTCTAAGAAACCCGATGAGCAGCGTAAATTCAAAAACCTCCAAGATCCTATTGACAGGTACCACTGGTACACTTGAAGGGTAACTCTCTTTGAGAAGACAACACCCAAGCTCATAGCTGTGCTTCTCTCTCTATTCTCATGAAAATTTCAGTTTTGCTACATACCAACTTAGTCCTAAAATTCTTTTCTGCACTAAAGCCATAAATTCTGGTTCTTGCTCCAGTCCAGGTTCCTAAGAGATTGAGGAAATTCCTCAGGCTGATGTAGATGACAGTGTGACCCTGTTCTTATCCTTGCCACCACTGATACCATGTCATACACAAACCCAAGTCATGTCAGGCCTGAAAATATGGACTTCTGTGATCAAGAAGAACCATATGGAAGCTGCGACATGGACTAGATTATCCTGATAACAACATGTTATTACTTTATTCTTCGGGAAATGATCTGCACCCCCATTAGGAAGTGGTCAACTAAATACAGACTGGAACAAACAAACAAAAGTAGCTACTGTCCATAGAGAGAGCACACATCATGCAGTCTAGAATTTCAATTCCTCTTGGGCACCTTAGTTCCTCAAAGCAAGCCGTGTGGTAAATAGGAACATGGCGACATTAACCATAAGAAATGCAAAGTCAGTGCATTACAAATACTGCTCATATTTATTTCATGTTCCTAGTCAGCATTTCGTTATTAGCATGATTTATGCTATGGTTAAGTCATTGCCCTTCCATAATATTTTCCCTGGGCTCTAGCATTGTTTATCAACTGCACACTGTCACCTCTACCTGCATATCTAACAAGCATCTCAAATATGTCATGCCCAAGAGAAGGATATTATACATTTACCCGCATGAACTCACTTAACCTTGACCTGGCTTTCACCACTCTTTCATGCCCATTGAGAGAAAGAACCATTCACTTTTCAAAATTGAAACTTGCAATTATTTCTGAATTCCTTCCTATCAGTCTTCTCACATCTGACCCATTGCCTAGGCCTTATAGTTCTGCCCTCACATTTTATCTAGAAACCATCTTCAGAGACTTCCAGCCTACAGGAACAGACAAGTAGTTCATTCTCCACACAGCAGCCCCAGTGGGTAATTGTCTTAGAATAATTTCAATGGAATTGCACTGTTCTACTTAAAGCTTTCAAATTATACCTCACTTAGTTAAAAGCTGGGAATGTGACAAGCCACCAAGATTCTACAGGATCTCCTCTTTACCTGGTTCTCTGTAAGTTATGGGGGAAAAAAAGCTTCTCTTTGGTGATACAGTCTTCGCTTGACCTAGATGTTGACTAAGGTTTCTGTCCTGCCCAGTTCCCACAGTCGTTAAGTCCCAAAGAAATCACACAGAGATCTACATTAATTATAAACTGATTGGCCTCGTAGTAGCTCAGGCTTCTTATTAATTAATTCTTACATCTTACATTAACCATTATTCTTGTCTGTGTTAACCATGAGGCTTGGTACCTTTTTCGGTGAGGCAGTCATATCTTATGTCCTTTGCATTTAGGTGACGACTGTAGAATGTCTCTTTCTTCCTCCCAGAATTCTCTTGTTCTCATCGCCCCACCTCTAGTTCCTGCCTTGTCATCCCACCTATACTTCCTGCCTGGCTACTGGCCAATCAGCATATTACTAAACAAGTACAAGAAACAAATCTTCACATGGCAAAACCATTGTCTCACACCATCTAGACATTAACTATTCTTTGCACAAATCAAGCACAAACTTGGAATTGCACATTTCTCTATCTGAAACTCTCTGTTCCCATCTTTTGGATTGCATGTCTTCTTGTCTGTCATTTATTTCTCCCTCAGTTTTATCATCAGTCAAGGAAATGTTTCCCAACTACACATGATGAAGTACCCTGCTCATTGGAACCACATTTGAAATTTTTATTTACTTTCAGTTTCTGTGTTTTTCTAACTGTATTTTTGTAAATGTACAATTTCAGATAAATATATATTCCAAGAGACCAACAATAATACCTGTAAGGAGAAAGAAGAAAAGAAGGGAAGGAGGGAGAAAGATGGCAGTGTGTAGTCAGTGTGTCCAATAGAAGACTTTTCATGTCTTCTCTTCAAACTAGAAATAGTGAAAAGACAAAAAAATTACATCAAGAATTCCCCCAAATTGTAGTACATATAAAAGAAAATCTCCCTTTCACCTAGCAACTATATGGGGAAATAGAACAAAAAATTTGTAGATAACAGAAAATTGTAGATGATAAGAGAAAGGCACAAAGATCACCTTGATTTTGCACTGCTGGGAAATGTTAGTTGCATTATCTTACTGTCCCTTTAGCCTCATATAAAACAAACAAACAAACAAAGTAGGACAGCAAACGCAAGAGCAGCTTAAGCCTGTGTTTGTTTATGTCATTCATTAGGTGACACATGGGGCCACGTCCTCTTAGTGTGTTATTCCCGCTGTGCGGAGTCCACTTTGAAGAAGCTGGGTGTGGCACTGTAATACCATTTGGGATTCTCTAATGTTCTCCTTGGAGGTGCTGTCTCCCAGCAGCACTCAAACTGGCCCTGTTTGGATTTGCCCTGCATTCTTGCTGTGAGGAAAGATGAGTCTGATGGCTCTCATGCCCTTTTGAATGAGTCTTCTGTTTCAGCCCTTATAGAATTGGCAAATCTTGCAAGGGCTTTACCAATGCTAAACAAGGTAGCCAAGGCCTTGAAGCAGTCCTTGGGTAAGTTTTCCTTAAGGACAGAGGCAGAGTTATGAAGAACTTTATTACAAAGATGACTCCTATAATTAGAATCACTCAGTAGGTGAACAGGTGAATACAATGAATGAATGAATGAATGAATGAATGAATGAATATGTGGATGAAGTTAAAATCTAATTCTTTGGTGGAGAAAATGAACATTGTCCTCTGAGTCTAATTTTCTATTTTGTTGCAGCATGCCGCTTGTTTGTCCCAGCCGCCTGGCTAGCTTAGCTCCGAAATAATCACACAGAAATTGTATTTATTAAATCACTGCTTGGCTCATTAGCTATAACGTCTTATTGGCTAACTCTTACATTTTAATTTAACCCATTTCTATTAATCTATGTATCACCACATGACTGTGGCTTACCAGCTAAAGTTCCCAGCTTCTATCTCTCGCAGTTCCATGGGTTTTTTTTTCTAACTCTGCCCTTCTTTTCTTCCTGCATTCAGCCTAGCTTTCCCTGCCTACCAAAGTTCTGCCTTGCTATAGGTCCAAAGCAGTTTCTTTATTCATTAATGGTAATCACAGCACAGTGAGGGGACTCCCACATCACTACTTCATCACCAGAGAATTCTTTGGAAATTTCCTCTAGGTATCTATCCTAAAGAAATAAGCACTGTATTTCTCCCTGCTTTTTTATATAATAAACAGTTGTTGACTTCTTATTGTATGAATATATACAGTGAAATGAGTACAGTTCAATTGTTTTAAAACTCCTCACAAAGGAAACTTGTGTTAGCCCCCATCTTGTAAAGATCCCATCTATGCATAGAACTTTACTCTCATTGTCCCTACATTGAATCACAGCTCTAGTTTAGGCACAATTTCTTTTTCAGAGATAAATTTTCTCTACATAATACTCTCTGTTCCTGGAATGGCTATGGTCCTCTACATTAGTGCTTTCCTTGGCATGTTTTTTAAGTATCCGTAGACATCCGCTATGTATTGATGGAAACATCCACAAAACACAAGTATTAGACACATTGTGCCGTCTCTGGAGGACTTTGGTGTGGGGTCCTCTGCTTCCATTAAGCATTTCTGCACTGAAATATCATGGAAGTCTGGCCCTGACATTTAATGTTAGGAAGGGTTTTGAGGTTAGTGTTTTTATGACATCACCATGTGTCCCTCTCCCCGTGAGTGTCATATGAGGAGACTTTTAAAAGCAAGAGATAGTTAAATTTATTTCTCTCAAAGAATATTTCCATTATTTTCTGTTCTGTTTGTCTTTTTGTTTGTTTGTTTTGGTCTGAGCCTGGAACCTGATCTGTCCATGAGGTCAAGTTCCTCCAACCTCTGTCTCCTCAGTGTTGGGATTACAGGTCAATTCTGTCGCACATGCTCTGTTGTTGTTGTTTTTTAAGATTTATTTATTTATGCTCTGCTGTTTTTAATCTGTTAGTGCTAATGTTATAGCTTTTCTGCTGCTATTTTTTTAACTACGAGAAAGCTCACTGTCAGAAATGCAACAAAATTTGCCATAAAAGAATATCATATGCCCTCCTATCTTTACACTAATTTCTCCACAAGAAATGAGGAAATATGGACCTAAAACCTCATGTGTAAAAGATTTTACATTTGGAACTACATTCTGAATATACACTATATCCTATCCTAACCATTTTCAGAAAACACAGCGATGATCAGTGCAAACCAAAATGTACCCATCTTCATCAGTTTTGTGTTTTTAAAATCTCTTCTCACATGATGAATATACCTTTCAGGAGTTAGAAACTAATTTCTTTAAACAATCCTCACATCTCAAAATCACAGGCTGTTCTCTGCTTTTCATTGTAGTCATCCTGTTCCCGTTTGGGATTCCCAGCCTGGGGGACCTTCCTACCCTCTGGCTTTCAGGTGATGCATAGACACCAATGTGTTGTCTTCACCCAAACTGACTGTTATTCCATGAACCAGCACTTCTATAGGGCTGCCTACATTTGTGTACCTGAGATATGCATTATTAAGCAAATGGGTATCTTAAATCATTTGAGTATTTGAATGTAATTAACATAAAAATACATTACAATAATAAAACTTGAAATTTAATAGTGTGTGGCATTTCTGGTTGCTATGAAGATCAAGTCAGGAAACTTTGATTTAATCTTGAAAAAAAAGAAACACTTTCTGTGGTATTTCAATAATGCCTTTGCTACAATCAAGCATATTAAAGGGTAACTTAGTCATTATTCAAATTAGGCTATTAATGAGTCAATCCTATGGTAATCCAGCTGAATAATTCTTTCTCTAGAGATGCCTATACATAACGACTTTTCCATAAACTTTGATAATATTCAAAAATCCTTGTACTTGTACAGCTACAGTCTCAGTTTATGGGAATGCAGGAATCCCAAATGGGCAGAATGCTCAAATAAGAGTAGGCAGTGGAGAATTTAGGATTATTTGTACTTTAGGCATGTACAATAGAAAAATTTGGTCAAATAAATGGAAAAAGTCACCCAATATTCTACTAATGAATGACTATATTGAAAAATGTTGCCTCTGTCAACCAAAAACATAATAGCTGTGCTTAATTTATTTCTCAAAACATAGAATAAACTTTTTTACTTCCCAAGTTGAGTGATTTTTTTTGAGATACCCATTGGGCAGACTCAAATTTCTACTCCTGTATATTTTATTTAGAAAACAGTGCTCTAACAATGGACGTATACATTTGCACCATTGCACAAAGCAGATGCCTCTGGTTATATATGCTGCATTGATGCCTCACGCTCTTTCTCTCTTTCATTTGAAATGAAAAGAGTTTACAGACAAAACTGCGCATATTGTTTTCAAAAGCATTTAAGACTTAGGAAAAGCCTCTGCACTTTTAGGGAGGAAATGGTTTCTACATTCCTTGACATCTTATGTCCAACTCATTTCTGAGTGCTGTCTCTGCTGTGTCTTAACTCTCTCTCTCTCTCTCTCTCTCTCTCTCTCTGTCTCACTCTCTCTCTCTCTCACACACACACACACACCAAAAAAGTAAAAAACTGAAAATAAAATCAGACTGAAGAAAATTAACCAAAGAGAGAGAAAGAGAGACTAAATTTTGAGCAAGAAAATATTTATAATAGCTAGTCATTGTGCAGCACCTCACCCTCTGTGATTTAAGCTTGAGTCTGAGTTCAGTGCTTATATTTTAACATATTTCCATACCCAAAGCCCAATTCTTTAAGGGTTAACACTAACTATGAGTAGCAACACATGGTTAAGGAGCAGAAAAATAGATAATTTTTAATGTCTCAGATCATTAGGCTTCACTGAAACATGGGGAAACACCTCAAGGTACATTTAAAAGAGGCTGAGACTCTTCATGGACTTCCAAAATATTGCTTCTTTTCATTCACTACTGTTCCACTGAATTTTCTTCTCTTTCTTTGAATAAAGAAAACACTAGGGACAGTCATGGATTCTCAGCAAGTCTTACTACAGCTGTCTCGCTGAAATGTTCACAAACAGGCTGGAACTAGAGCTCAGCTGATAAGAGTTCTCACTGGGCATGGATGAAGCTTTGCATTTGGTCACCAGTACCATAGACACTTGGTGTGCTGATGCAGCCCCCTTCTCCCAGCCCTGCAGAGGTGGAGCCAGGCCAATTAGGAGTTCAACTCATCTTCTCCAGTACAGCAAATTCAAGTTCAGTTTGGGATGCATGATCTATCTCCAAATAAATAATAATCGCCATCAAAACCTTCAGGGCAGGCCTCTGCCTGTCATCCTGCGTTCCCTGCCTTTGAATAACAGCTGGATTGGCCGCTCCATTGATGCCAGGTGGAATCCCGGAAGGAGCAGGAACCTTAACTCATTTCCAACATAAGGAGTCCTTTTCATTTTTAGAACTCTTCACAAAGTTCAGAGATAGGTGTCCTAATACACGGGGAAAGGGGGAAGTTAGGGGCAGAAAAGTAGACTACGGCATGTGCTTCTATGTTCGATAAATACAACATGGAATACCCAGAAATAAAATATCATAAAAATATCTTCAATCTTGGGTATGGTGTGATGACACCTACCTTTAATTCCACTCTTGGGCAGAAGCAGGTGTATTTCTTTGAGTTTGATAGCAGCCTGTCTATGCATAGAATCTCAAGGCATTGCTGCAGAGTGAGACCATATCAATGAGATGGGGTGGGGGGGGGAGAAGGANAGGGAGGGAGGGAGAATACTCGCTGTTCTTTCAGAGGGCCCAAGTTCAGTTCCCACATGACAGGTCACAACCATCTGTGACTCCAGTCCAGGGTATCCAGTGTCCACTTCTGACCTCCATTGTCATCACATGTACACAGTGCACATACATTCATGCAGGCAAAACACTCATACACCTTAAATGAAAATAAATTATAACTCTAAAAAGCATATTTTTAATTTATAATACATTTTTATTGAGAAAAAGTTATTAAGAAATCCCAGAAAAACCATAAATATTTATAGTAAGAATAATATTAAGATTCTAATAAATAAATAATAATAGAATCTTAATATTATTCTTATATTTAATTTAATAAATAATATTTATTTAATCATAGGTTAGATGTAGCTTGTGTTGTAAGATTAATATTATCAGTAATGTATTTCTTTCAGTAAATATTACAATACTACTTCTTATTAATTTTGATGAATAATAGCAAGTACATGGAAAGGCTGGTAAGCCTTTGTCCCCTATACAGTGCTGTCCTGCTTCCAAAATAATCTTGCTTCAACTGAAGGGATGACCTTATTCTGTAGTGATGGGTTCTCTAGAGTCACAGAACTTATACAACGATTTCGTGTGTGTGTGTGTGTGTGTGTGTGTGTGTGTGTGTGTGTGTGTGTGT
>LOEQ01000192.1:192991-204537 GCA_001685075.1 Bramus lutescens | reverse complement strand
AAGGAAGGAAGGAAGGAAGAAAGGAAGGAAGGAAGGAAAGAAATTAAATTGAGATTGAACATGCAGGGCTTTTCAATATCTTATTATCGAGATTACTCCTGTTATTTGAGTTTAAAATAACAGCAGTGTGAGTGCCCATTAATTATGAAATCACACCCCATTGGGGAGCTTTTTTAAGCTAAGCAATTACTTTGTATTTTGCAATCCAGTAACCCATTCTTGCCAGGGTTGAAAATCAGCTATGTTCAGCTTCATGACAAAGCTATTGTTCTTTCTTCTTGTGGTCCTGAGACAGAGCCTTTCTATGCAGACCTGGCCAGCTTAGACCTCTCTATACAAACCAGGTTGGTTTCACACTTGTATTGTTACTCTCGACTCTACCTCCTTATGCTGGGACCACAGGTAGGCACCACCATGTCTGTTAGGGTATTTGCTTTTTAAAAGTGCAACTTTTTACATTGATTTTAATATTGAATGAAAGTTACAGAATACTGGTGTTGTGGAGTAGACAAAGAACATGGCCTAATGAACCATTTCATAAAAAAAAAACTCATTATGTTCAATGATCCTGTTCTGTTGTCTGAACAGAACATCTTACAAAAGCAAACAGTGAAAAAGTAAGAGAAAACTAGATGATTAATCTCAAGATCTCAGCCTTCATGATAGAAAAAGTATATAGAAAATATCTTTACCAGTGAGATGAATACCTTGTTAATTTGATAGTTAAAAAATGTCAATGCTTTCAGCGGGATCCTAACTAGCATTCTAGCATGTTTTATGTTTGTCAAAAGGAATCTCGAGTATAATTCCAATAAGGAAAGTAGCATACTAATGGTTTTATCCACATGCTCAGGGTTCAAGGGTATCCATGGGTCAATTCAGTCCATTTGTGTAGGGCACAGACAGCAGACTGGGCACTGCTATAAGCATTGGGGATGTTCAGGGAAGCAAAAGTTGTTCTTCCTTTACTATCATTCTCATTCAGCCACTGTTTCTTTCTACCCATTAATGGAGTTGTTCCTATTGAACCACACTGGGAACATGCCTGACTATGTAGAAAGGGGATCTTCATCTGGAAATTAGAAATTAACTTAGCAGTCTGATGCTTCTATGTCCCTTTAAAAATTTTAGTTGTGTTTCAAAAGAATTGACCTGAATTGGCCCTGATAATAACTAAACCAAAACATGTAGAATTCATAGTATTCAACTTATATCAGTGTCTATATGGACAGATTCAACAGCTGAAAAGCATCATTAATGGTTTTCATGCCATGTGGTCTACAAACGATGGTGAACGGAGAAGGGAAGGGAGAGGAAGGAAGGGAGAGGAAGGAAGGGAGAGGAAGGAAAGCGGAAGGGAGGGAGGGAGAGAGAAAAAGTATTTGTGTGCATAGATAGATATTTGAACCTTCATAGATCATCATATGTTCCTGTTTATTTAATACAACAGAGTCTTCTGGAGTGGAATTTGGCACAGATGCTCAACTGCTCTAATAATTGAAGAAATGCAAATTAAAACAAGCATCATATTTGATGCAAAGCCAAAAATTGCAAAGCTTTTACATAGCCCAATCTTGACCAAGGTCAGGAAAGCAGGTTGCATCCTCTCCCATTGGCAGAAAGGCAAGTAGTGCATTTGGGGATGGGAGTATAACAAGGCAAAACTGCACTCTGCGTTTTCATTTAAAAATCTCTTTTTCTGGAAATTCTCAAACAAATGTGAAAAGATAGTTGCTAAAATGCACATTGTGGGTTTGTCACCCAAGAAAGTGCTCAGAGACTATCCAAGTGCCTATCTGTTGGAAACTGAAGGCCTGGTATTGCAACAACACGTCAAGTGGTTCATTAAAATAAGAAAGATCTGGGTGATTGCTGCAAGGGGAAATATGTATGTGAGTCAGCTGAAGGACAGCACAAAGCCTCCACAGATGATAGTCGGCTCCTTTAGCCACCGGAGTTTGACCCTTGAATCCCAAAGAGAAAAGAAAGAACTGACTCCTGGGAAGTTTCCTCTGACCTCCGCATATACACTGTGAACCTGTGTGCAAGCATAATGTATGCACATGGTGATAATAAATTTAAAATAAACAGCTATACTTTAAAAAAACTGCTGCATAGTTTCAGTTACATTAAAAAATGGAGAGATATGGTAAATTATCAAAAAGACAAGAAAAAAAGTTCTTAAAATGTGTGAACTGGCTGGGTAAGACAACAGGAAGAAGATGGCAGGTGTTTATTTTACACTGTGTTTCTGCTCATTGCTGGGTGCTTTCATTTGAAATTAATTGAAAAGCCTTACTCACTACTTCTTTTTCAAATTGAGAAGAGCTTCCATCTGACATGATGTCTGGGCATCAGTTCCAGCTGTGTTCATTGTTATGGGCGCTCTACGCTTTAAGGAAGGTTTCCTGGAGTGTCACCCAAAGTGGATGAATACTTTTAGGTTGCTGCCAGCAGATGACCTTAGCAACATGACATCTGTGAAACAGTGGCTTCCAAAGGTGACTTCTTCTTAAGGCGTATAGCCAAATAATGGGGTAAGGGTGCCTAGTTATCAAGTTTCTCTGCTCGCTTTAGTTGCAGGAAGTTTCAGGACATATTTTCAGAGCTATTGCCTTCTTTACAGATTATTAGGGATTAGGAGAGGCAGGCATATCTTCCTCCTATGAACTTTGAAAATTATTAACCACTTAAGATCACAGTATTCCCCTGTCTACAGTGCTCTGCAGTGTGGTCAATTCCACATATGCTGCCTGTAGCCTGGCAGTCTTTGATAAATATATAAAAAGTGGCAGCATTCCATTCCTTTGTTCTTCCATAAACCTGAAGAGAATGCTTAAATTTCATCAATACTATTTCCACATAGTCTTTTATTGTGTGGCTGTATAAAAGTGATGGTCCTATAAATTTATTTAAAACCCACTCTTTTCCCTTAATGAGGTACTGCTTTGGGGGTTTGGGTGAATATTGGAAAATCATAAAGCGGTGTGAATGTAAGTCTTGCACAGAAATATACTTTAAAAACGGACTGTACTTTTCAAATTCGAAATACGATCCAAAGGCAGCAGGGATGGAGTCTGGGCAGACACTCGTGTTATTAAGGTCACACAACACGAAATGTAGAGACCATTTGATGTGCTCACAATTTATGGCTGAGGTCAAGGAGACGAAATCAAAAGACAAAGGTAGATGACTTCACTTAAAATAAACAAAAGTACAACTAGTGACTTAGGTAAAATATGTAAAAATACATCCTGGCACATGAGGTTGTTAGCGGTTGTTTGGAGAAGAGTAACAAATAACAGATTTTGAGATATTACTTCAGGAAGCTAGAATAGCTGCCCTGGGCACAGATAATATTTTGGTGACAATTAATGAAACAAATCTGAAAACAAGTTACCATGTTGGTAATGAAGCTTGTGCCGTATTTCACTGCAACTAAAATTAAAACTACAGGAGTCCCACCGTCTCTCTACAAGATGACTTCCTGGAGGGAAACTGATACAAGTCTGCTCTTCAGATCTTGTGTGGCTCCCCAATAACCACAATTACTTACACGTGAGCAAAAGAAGTGTGGTCCAGGAAACAATGGTCACAGAAAATGAACTGTCTTCAGAAACCAAGAAAATGAATGTTACTTGAAGTCTGGAACCACATAGCTCCATATATTTCTAAAATTGTCTAATGTCCTCTAGGAACTCATGGCTAATTACAAAAAGATTAAAGAAAAATGGCAGCTGAACAATGTTAATTTGTTTTCTGTTTAAATAGCCCTATCTATTAGGTTTCAATGTCACTAACTTGAAAGTTTCTTTCTTTTTTCCTGAAAAGAAAAAAATCAACCTATTCTTTACCATAAAAAAAAATGACGAGGACAAGGTCAGAGTCAAAAGTAATCTAATAACATGTCTGACTGTCCCTCTGTCTAAATAAAAAGAAACAGACTGAGTTTCCCTTATAAAGAACCTAAGCAAATGGAGCAGGAATCTGCTCACTTAGCTCAGCTGAGCTGGCCTTGGTTCCAGAGACAACCGGCCCCTCCAGTGTGTGGCAATTGCCAATTAAGCTCCTGTTATTTGCTAGCCCCCACCACCTCAAACATGTGTGCATGTGGTGCATGTGTGTGTATTTGCTCAAGGCCTCTTTTCTCACCTTTATTTATTAGTCATATAATACATAACCAAACACCAGACCTATACACTCAGACACTGTCATCTTCTTTCCCTCTCTAGCATCTAAAAGTGGGTGTCTTCATTTTGGGGCCCCATGTTTTCTGTGATCATGCCTTATATAACTGAGGACCTCATGTGGCATGTACATGCCATGTTTAAAAGAGTTTAAACCAATTTGATATATGTCATCAGTGTCAAATAAATATTATGACCATGTCAATACTCATAATTTAAAACTGGTACTGCTCTCACTAAAATTGAGATGAGGTACACCTTTATAATTTCCCCCATGTTTCTCTCTCTCTCTCTCTCTCTCTCTCTCTCACACACACACACACACACTTGTCAATAGGAACAGCTGAGAACAATGTTTTCATATTACCTTGAGGAGCACATCAGGCACCTGGAAGATAGCTCAACAGGTTGGGCGCTCACTGCCCACGCATGCAGACCTAGGTTCAAACCCCTAGAATTCATGAGAAGCTGCAAGTAGCTATGAGCATCTGTACTGCAACCCTCTGGAGACAGGAGGATCATTGTCTTAAGGAAATAAATCAGAAAATGACAAAGCTGGACAACAAACATCATTCTCTGGCCTTTGCTTACCTACCTGTATTCATTGATGTGTGTATGCCACACAGTCACATCGTCACATGCACATATACACACCTTTTTTTTAAAAGGAAAGAACGGAAAGAGAAAGAGGAAGGAAGAACAGTAGAGCACTTAGACAATGTGGCACCTATTATCTGACTGTGGTTGATTTGGACTGATTTAGTATATTCTTAACTCTGTAGAAGTTGATCTTTCTGTCCAGAATTAATGTCACCTAGGATGATGTGAGACATGAGACCCTGTTGAATGTTTTATATTCTTCACAAGCTGGTAGTATTGGTAAAGTCAGTCCGGTGGTAGTGTTTGTTAATTCACTCGAACTTACACAGTCAGTATTAACTGCTATTAATGGCTGGTGTTAATGCAGTCTCAAGTCAGTGCCAAGTATTCAGATTGCTTTTTTACTGGCATTTTTCTAAAACAATGGAAGATCAAGGGCAAGGGTTGAACTCAGTGGTTCAGCATATGGCGAGCATGTGTGAGACCCTAGGTCTGATCCCTAACACTACAAATAAAATGAAGTAATTTAAATCCATAAAGAAGCAGATGGTATCACCAAAGTGTTTCTACTATAGAGGTAAACTTAGGAAAACAAAGAAAATTGAAGAATAAGTTTACAATTATTCAAATGTGGTGTTGTTTTCTCCATTAATAATCAAGGTATATCATTTTCATTATGCATTTTCCATTTAAAGCCATGTGCACATATACTAAATCCCCAGTGCTGAGAGGTATCGCCATCCTGTTGCTAAAGAGACTGAAGGTTAGACAGGAAAGTAATCTCTGTCGATGCCACGTGATGGCACAAGGCAGGCTGATCTCAGAACCGTCGATACAAATTAGCAATAAGTTCACTTTTTTAATTTATTCATTAACCAGTTACTATGCACTGTGCACCAAGGTTTTTGACGTTTTAGTTTCACAGAGATGTGGGTGGAGTAAACAGCTTTTCTTCAACATAGCCTGCCTGGAAATAGAAGTGGCCACTTGAGTCTATGAATTGGTGTCTTGTGTCAACTGAGAGAAAAAACTCAGTACCTTCAAACCACACAGTGTCTAACCCTCTCTGCACTCCATTCCCCAGGGCTCTAAACTGTACTTCAGTGCTCCATGCTATACTCAATGTCTTCACTTCTCCTTCAGGTCACTTCCTTAACACAATTTCTGCAGTAACTTCTGTAGGAGAACGTCAATGAAGTAGTCCAACACCAGCTCAGAATTGAGTCTAATGAAGGGTTCTTTGTTTAGGTGGGACTTGCAGATCACAGTCTCTGCACAAACAGGGAACAGGAACTGAATCCAACAGGAACCGAATACAGAAGTCAGACAAGATTGGAGAGAGAAAGAGGGCATGTGAACATGCACATTTTTGGTACCCAAGGCCACGCCCAACCTTGTCCAGCATCTCAAACCCATTGGCTAGGAGGTTCCCCAGCACCTCCCTCTTTAGTCTAAATAAGAGAGTTCCAAACCCAAAACAAAACTATATACAATAAGAACAGATATCAAGTATAAAAATTATAATAACAACCTGCATAAACAATATTAAGCAAAAAACATATGCTAAATATTTTAATAATTATTGCATTCTAAAGAGTGAGTCTTGTATTAGAAATGGCTTGGCTACGTCATAAGAGGAAAGTAACTACGACTATCTACTCTTTAACCCCATTGAAGACCTGAGAAGGGAGATAATATTACTTGAGTAGGTAGGAAGTGCAATTAAGCAGCTCCCAAAATGTGCAGTAAATGATAGAGACAACTGGTTACCTGGGCAATCACCCAAAGTCCCGTTTGCAATGTTGGAGCAACCAATTTTGGCTAAGGCCTAGAGAAATTTAAAGACCATTTCTCTGAGGCAGGAAAAATTTTAAAACTGTCTTGGCAAGATTTGGCAAGTCTTTTTTTTTTCTTGTATCCATATGTATGACATATTCCACAGTACTTCTGAGTACTCTCACTGACCCATCATCCTTAGTGTTAATATCCTATTAAACTGATCCATTGGGTTTTTAATTTGGATTCCTGAAGTTATATTTTTTAAAAATTTTGCAAGGCAGTGCTTTTGCAAATATCTGAGATTATTCTTCACACCTTCTGTTACCGATGGCTATTGACAACCTTGTGTTTTAACTCCTTAATTGTAGCAAGAATAATTTAGTCCCTTTGACTGGTAATTCCAACATCTAAAATTGGTTGATCTGTTTCTTCTGAGTGATGTTCTCCTGACCCTCACATGTAGTTCCTGGTTTCTGTGTATTTTGTCTGTGAGAAGTCCTTGAAGCCTAGACCTAAGGGACCATCCACAAAAAAGCATACATTCTTATTCCATCATATATCTACTGCTACTAACTGCCACTCATCACTTCAGACCAGGCTCACAGACTGGAGAACCCTGGATCACCAAACCTGCAAAGCACAGTGATGTTGATTCGTTTCTTTGTCTTTCCTTTTCTTCCTGGCTATTTGGTATACCAGATTATTTAGATCTGAAGGTTTATGTCTATGCCTATCCATGTTAAAATTATGACCCCAAGTTAAGACATTATTAGAAAATCCTGAAGGTGATTTGGTCCATAGAGGAGAGCCCTCAGGGAAGGATTAATATTTTTGTAAACAAGGTCCAAGAGAGCTCTTTTGCCAGTGGTTTGACTGCAAACTTTCTAGGTTCACAACTGGGGAAAAGAGAATTCCATACCTTTAGGGTTGTTGCTGTTGTTTTCTTCTCCTCTTCCTCCTCCCTCTTCTTCTTTTTAAACCTGTGGCTTTTTCTCCTAGCAGTCCAAGCCGACTAGAGTATGAATTCTCCAATGGAAGCACACTGTATAGAGCCCCACATGATTCCTACTGGCTCCATGTAGAATGCTTGTTCTGCTGCAGGCCTGACATGTGATGCTCTTAAAAACCTCATGCAACTGCAATCCTGAACTGTCAAGACGCAAAAATATCTCTAGGGCAGAGGCTTTGTCTCTCCGGATCTCCGTTTTTCTGCAGTGTTGTCCTGAGCGTCTTACACTCTTGTCAGCTCAGACCTCATTAAGACAGATTCATAAAATCTAGAACTCTTAGCTGTTTTTAGCAAGAGGGATCATCTGAGTAAATAACCTTATTGAACCACAAAACATTCAATAGTGTGACCCTACTGAAATGAAAGACTTTGTAAGCAATAAAATACTTTCTTCTAATACAGAGAAGATTTTAGTCAAAGAAACATACCCAAAAGGGAAAACATTCAAAGTGATTTTATGTGGGTTTTTTTGAATGAATAAAATAGATTATCATGAACTCAGAGATAAATAGAATAATAAAGAATGAGATATTGAAACATAGCTTGCTGTATTTGTTAAATTTAAAGGAAATTAAAACTACAAATAACTTAGAAAGAAAAATGAAGTCAAATTAAATGCATTCACCAAGACTTAGGCAAAGAATAATTTAAGATAGAAGTGAAAGAGGCTTGGATCAGGAGTGGGGCATCAGAGTTTTGTTCCCTGTCTCATTTATCCACTGAGGGGTAGGGTCAAGGAAAGTCATCTCAACTATCAGCTGTAAACATTGTAAACACTAATTCACTGGTCCTTAGTTGATGACCCCCACCTGAAAGGCACTCTGGTATGCACTGGCTGGGTGTCATCAGAGATGTGAGCAGGACATAATCTTGAACTGCTCGTGATGTGTAGCCATCATTCCTAGAAAGAAATAGCATACCCACAGTTTCACAGTGGCTAATCTGGATTTTAACTTCAAGTGTGTAGCCCGATAAAATGCTAGTAAGTTTCTTAGCCAGATGACCTGGTGATTTGGGTGAAGTGGTGGTTTCACACTGGGCTTCCCATGAAAGGGTCAGTGGATTTTCTCCTACCACCCCGCTGTCTACTCTATTCAGGCACTCCCAAAACAGGAAGAAGGGGAGACTTGAGCCTCTGTTGTGAAATGAACCACTACAGTTCTGGGTTCTCCATCCTAACTTCGACCTTCCTGTAGTATTTGTGAGCAGAATGGTGGGATGATCCAGCCAGGAATCATCTGAAAACTCACTAGTTTATCATTTAGCTAGGAAAACTATCAATTTGAGCTGCAATTCAGTACTCAATGAAATTTGGGAAATCGGAAGAATTCTCCACAAAGGTCATGTATCAAACTTTTTTCACTGACAGAAAATGTTGGTCTTAATGGGGAAAGAATGTGGGCATGTCCATACAGACATGAGAGATGTCATGGATATATGAATGTACAATTTTAATTTTTGAAATATAAATAATCCTTTATTGTAAAAGGATAGTTCAAATATTTTAATAGTTAACAAGGTGGAACAAAAAGACTCTGCACCTAGCAGAGTAATTCCAACTCACTATATTCTTCCAAAGCTTTTCTATGCCAACCCAAGTAGGTTAGTGTGGTTTTCATATATAGTTGAAAAACTATTATATATTCCATGCTTTAATTTGACATGTTCTCTACCATGTCCTTGGACATTTCATTGCATGAGTGAACATTTACCTACCATTTATTTTAGTCCTGTAAATTATATATATATATATATTATAGATAAATAATATGTATATATACATTCATATATATATATATGAATGTAGCATAATTTCTTTAAAAAATTCACTGTAGATGGGCACTTGTTTTCATAACCAGTCTTCAATTGTTTGGCTATTATATGAATTCAACCCCAAGCACCATTTACAAGACTAGTTTAAAATACATGTGGGAGCTGTCTTACTGCCTGCTGTGTTCTTTACTTTTGCAGTCACAAGATAATTCAAATGCAAACACTCATGGAGGGTTTGGACATTTGAAGGAGACCTTCATGCTAAAAATCACTGGGTAGCTACCAAGAAATTTATTTTGAACTTCAGCTTAGCATATGCCATTTTGAGGAACAAAAGGCAATCAGGATTGTTAACAAAGAATGTAAATGGAATGCCCTTATCTGGAACTCTCCGACCTTGATTTGCTGCTGTAGTAAAGATCACATTCTGAGAACTTATTCAGTGCTCAGGGCTGCTGACATAGGAGTCAGATGGGGCCACTGGCAGATAGCTCTTGCAGTTGGAGAGTGATGTGTTCAAACCAACAGGATAACAAGGAAAAAGGGTTGGGTTTGAAGCTCAAGCAGAGGTAGAGTACTTGCCTAGCATGTGCAAAGTCTCAGCTTTAAACTGTTTTATATTTAACAGATTGCATTATGCTGTTAACAGAAGTAAGGTCCCATTGAGAGCACAACGTAACCATGAGCCATGCCTAAGAACAGTGATTGCATGTTTCTTTCCCTTCCCAACCCTGAAGCCCCACACAAAAAGCAACTTTTTCTGGCCTTACGTAGCCTCATCCTATCTAGACAAATGCAATGAAAACGAAGTCTATTTTCAGAGGAAGGTTTTGAACATACTTGAGATATTTCACTTTTGCACCTGCCTTCCTAAGTAACTTTTGCTGCCTTGGGTCTTTATGGACATGAAGCTTCATCTATTTTTAACCAGTTTCGACTGAATTGTGCTGCAGGAACAAGCTAATACTAACAAAGATGCTAAGTAGGCAGATAAAACCCCCAAAGAACAACAAAAAATAAATGAATAAAAAAGAAAAAAAAAACAGAAAAACATATCTAAATATCTATATTAGAGTCATGTTAGTCTAATCCAACATTACCAAACACTAAGCTTGGATTAAACAGTCTCCACCAGATAAGATGACTATGAATTAGCAATGGAAGACATGGACCAGTCTCTACACTGGGAGCGTAGTATTAGAGATCATGCCAAGGAGCATTAGGAGGCATGAGTTTTTCTATGAACTTGGAACCCTTGGGAAAGTTGTGCTAACTGGCACCATGTCTCGTGATTAGTCCTGCCTCTCTTTTTTAATGTAATACGAAAAGAATAAAGAAAAAAAAGAAAGAAAGGAGGGAGGGAGGGAGGGAGGGAGGGAAGGAAGGGAAGAAGGGAAGGGAAGGAAAGGGAAGGGAAGGGAAGGGAAGGGAAGGGGAGGGGAGGGAAGAGGAGGGAGGGAGGGAGGAGAGAGAGGGGGAGGGAGGGAATAAATGCATTTTTCTTGAAGTCAATTACCTGGTATAGAATGTTCCTGTGTCACCAAGCTAGAAAAGCTTTGGCCAAACTGGCTGTCTTCTTCTGCACTGAGTAAAATTGCCTTCTCCTCTCCTTGTTTTTACACAGTTTGTTTGGGGTTTTTGTTTGTTTGTTTGTTTTCCTGGTTTCCTGACAATGTCTGCACACAACAGTGTAAATTCCAACATCGTGGATGCTTTCAGACACTTACAGATTCCGGCTATCTGTCGTTCCCTCTGCAGTGTGACCTAACACTGCAGAGAAAAAAAAAGAGGAAGAAAGAAAATGTGACTGGTTCCTTACTTTCTAGTTACCCAGAGGTAACTAGAGGTAAAAGTTATTACGAAAATCCTATTGTCTATCGGCATTAGGAAACTAGAAGTTCTCGGAAAGCAGTGTTTAAACAGTCGTAGCGGATTGCTGTGGGGACAGTTGGGTTATTCAGCTTGCTTGGGCAGACACGTTTAACTCTGTGCTGCAGAACATCAGTGTAGGGAAGCAGAACAACAGTACAAGAACGCAGGAGGACACGGGAAAGGGGGAGCGGGAAATGGTATCACAGGCTGTCTCAATAGCCTAGCATTTCCTTACGCTATCACTTTCCGAAGGAGACCTCTGACCGCCTTAATTCTGAAATGTTCTTGTTTGCGAGCGTGCACGCGAGCGTGTGTGTGTGTGTGTG
>LOEQ01000192.1:168523-192592 GCA_001685075.1 Bramus lutescens | reverse complement strand
TCCAATTATTAAACTAAATCTGTTATATTGAACTGGTCTGGTTGATCCTAATTTACCGATAAACCACGCCCCATCACTGTCTCTCTGTCTCTCTCCCTCTCCCTTTCTCTCCTCATTTTTTTTTATTTCTCTCTGTTTCTTCTTCAAAAGTGGTAAAACCTTTCTGAATTGCCCTAATGACCGTAGGGTGATCCCCCACCTCTGTCTCTTTGTAGCAATACTTTCCATTTTAAATTATTTTGGTGTTGTTGACTTTTAATATGATGGTGAGGAAGGACGAAAAGCTTATGGGAAACAAGCAATGAGAAGATCCTACTGACCTCCTCCATCATGAAAGACCCTGCTACAACCCTGTAGCGAGACAGAGAAAAGCTGTACTAAATATCTGCATGAAGAAAACACACAGGGTGTTCATACCATAAAATAAATATGCTATCAATTAACCAATTAACACACACTGTGAATATCTCCTGTATGGGTACCATTGTCTGAATCTTCCAAATGTGGTTGCCCTTCATTGAAATTTTTACCAACTTCAGGAAAGACCTGGTAATCCATGAAATAATGATGCAATCCCATCTTAATTACTTGTTTGAACTCACTAGGTAATAGGGATTGTCTATTTGGGGAACTACAATTGAAGTAATTGTACTCTCTTTTGTACTTTCATATTTAAAATGGAAGCACAAATGTGTATCATGTTTAGAACCATAGAAACACCCACAATTTACAGTCACTTCTTCAGCAAAGAGGAGAGCAAGTGCAATAGGAACTTCACTAAAGGGTTAAGTCATTTCAAACAAGGTTGGGTTGGCAAGGGCAGATTCAGTAAGTGACACACATTCTTTCCAAACAGCCTAGGCTTCCATTCTTCTTTCTCAAATGCTAGTGAAAGAGGCCTCTTTCCTTCCCTAAAGCACAAGACAAAGACCCTCCTACACCAGGGGAGATATCTGTTGAGCACCTCCCAGGTTCTCAGCCCTTCACTTTTCCCAGTGCGTATGTCATATACACAAACAGACAACACAGTGTCTTTGGGGAATGGAGGTCAGGAGGGACCTTGGCCCTCTGCCTCTGAGGTTCCCTAGCGTTGTTATTTCACCTGCTGGGTATAGAAACTTCTCTGCCAAGTTCAATGAAGGAAGCGCTTCTTTCTTGAGGACTCACCATGGGTTCCTACTCCCAAGGGTCAGCGTGGTGACCCATCAATGACACCGACTTAGAACCTCCACCAGGGAAAGCTGCCTCTACTGCTGCCACCCACCGTTCTGGCAGCCATTGTTCTGACTTAGAGGTTCAAACCACAGTCAGCTTCTTCTAATGAAATTATAGGGAGGCGTTCTACTCAAACTGAAACACACTGAGGAAAAAAATAGCAAAAAGAAAAGAAAAATCCTCCTGAACATGTACCCTGTTCTAAAGAAACGTGACACAGCATTGGCCACACAACATTTTTGTTTTGGAAACTTTGGACAATCCACATATGTGCACTGTCTCTATTTAAACTTACCACCAGCCCTGCAAGTTGTCCTTTAGTCCAAGAGCCCTACCTGTTAAGTTCTTGATGGCAAGACAATACTACTTTACCTCTTTAAACATTTTTACTCACGGAAGAGGGGCTTTGCTTCGATGGAGAACCGAGGAGAGTTTGAGGGAATTACCTCTCTCTTTCCACATGTGAGCTCCAACACTCAAACTCAGGTCATTGGAATAGCTGGCAGGCTCCTTTACTCTCAAGCTGTCTTTCCAGCCTTCCTCTTGATATGCCACATAATGCCTGGCATACATTAATGGAGCAGGTATCCCATGCCATGCTAGGACCATCTGAGCTGCCAGAGCTAAAGGGGGGAATAAGTATGTGTGCCTTCTACTCATGGTGCTTCCAGATACAGATACAAAACATTCATTTTTTGAATAATATTTTAAAACATGTAATCGAAATTCCAACAGGTGAGTCAGCTGAGAGGAAAGCTAAATAACAGCTCTGATCCACATGGAGGAATCTAGGAGCTATCCTTGATGAGCTGACCTTGTAGCAAGTGATGAAGCTCAGAATAGAAACAATTAAAATTTTTATTGGAATTTGCATAACTTTTTTTTTTCATTTAATGATGATACTTCTGAGTTCCCATATCAAACCTGGTGTCATTATTGGGAAGTGACTAAGGAGATAGTCATGGAAAGGATAAATTAGTTTAAAAATCAGAACTGCTGCTGAGGGGGTGTCTCCACTTATATTTCTGTGATTTACATGTTTCTGTATTTTGCCTTCTTCTCTCTCCTTTTCCATCAATGATAGTGAGAGTGAAAGCCAGCATCTTTGTTGTTTATGAGGTCATGTTAGTTTCCTCCTGTGTGTGTGTGTGTGTGTGTGTGTGTTTGAGTGTATGCATGCACATGGGCATGCACACATACTCTCAAATATGCATGTGGAGATCAGAGGACAATTGTGGGCGTTGACTCTCCTCCCACCATGTGGGTCACTGCAGTAGAGCTCAGCTTGGCAAGCGTGGAAGTGAGTATGTTTAGCCACTGAGCCTTTTCACCAGCCCTCTTACTGGGTTCTTAAATAATCATGGACCCAGACCTTATGCCCTGTGAGAATGTTCTAGAGCACAATGAAGCTGTGGTCCTGGAATCAGATGTACAAAGTGTCAACCTCATGCTACCATTGACAAGCTCCTGGATCCTAGATGGCCTGTATCAACTTTGTGGCTTCCATAACCTTTGCTTTAAAATGAAATTAATTGTGTCCCAGCTTATAGAATCCTTATGATAATACTTTGTAACAAAGACTTATGGAATGTTGTATGTCCCAGAATATCTTCCAAGAGCTTTTGTAGAAATAATTTTTAAGAGTTTTTGTTGTTGTTGTTGTTTTATTTGTGAGATTGGATCCTAGGCTGGCCTCGAGCTCATTAGCTGGCTAATGATGACATAGAACTCTTGATCTTCCTGTCTCCACATCCTACATCCTGGGATTACAGATGCGTCCCATCATGCCCAACTTCCTTATAACATTCTTCAGCCACATTTTGTACACGAGAGGATTTTGTACAGAGAAGCTTAGCTTTCAGGCCAGGATGGCACAGCTAGAAGGGGTAGCATTGAGTCAGACCCTGAGCTTGCTCTTTCTCGTGCCTCTTTTAGGACCTTTAAACATACAGAAGGCACAAAGGGTGGCATGAAGCTCATTACTGTCGTGGTCCAGTGCCGGCCCCTGCTCTTATGCAGAGCCCCTGGAAGATTCCAACAACCACGTGCTCTTTACGCAGAGAGCAGTTCCTTTCTCCCTTTCTGTTCATCTCTCACTTTCCCATCAAGCTCTGCTCTCACCCATTGTATTGTCTTGTCTCTCCTCCCCCCACCTCTCTCGCCCATAGTCTCACATATTCCTTTTAAAGAAGAAGTGGTCGTTATACTCCTTTGCTTGTTTATCTTGTTTTTGTTTTTAGTTTAAATTTGAATAATAGACAAACAGAAATTACTTTATAAAGTTTGCAGCTTTTGGTAATGTCTGGGTTGGATGTAAATGTGACTTGCACAAAGATTCTAAGAGCCTTTGTTAGCATTCCAAGACCACCCTGGGACCACCAAGTTTTCATCACTGGAAGTAATCTCCAACTGTCTTCTCCACTAGACCTTAAAGCGTGAGTTTACACTATGAGGTGAACAAACTGCACTGAATTTTAAGATGGCTCCAAAACAAGCCTGGGGCATATGCAAGAGTTTTCTGAGGAGTGCCCACTCTGCAAGGGAACATGTTGTACTACACTTTCTCATTGAAAGTGAATTTCAGTAAGATATTATCACTTACTCAACACCACCAGGAAATTGGAATAATGAAGCCTCCAGCATTTGCCAAAGATTCTGTGTTGATTTAGAATTGGTTGTTTTTCCACATATAAGGAGTTTCTTGGAGTGCTTCTTCATGAAGCAAAGTTGGAGTTTAAGACACTTTAAATATAGACTTCAGTACAGGCATTAAGAGAAAGACTTGAAAAAAGGACATTTGAACATATCCTGGAGTGGACAGGGGCTTCTCAAAAGAGAGGCTCACCATATGAGTACCGGAATATACTGTTTTGTATGTTAGAACAAAATATCACATTTCCAAAATAGTAGAACCTGTTTCCATATGAAATTTTGCCATCTTTCCAACAAGTGTTTTAAAAATCAATGGGATAATCTCTTCTCCTTCTCCAGAAAGTCACTGTAGAATCTTGATTCTTGTATGTGTGCAAATTCTTCTTATATATAATGGCTTTATTTCATTTCCTCTTGAAATCCAGTAAAACATTATCTCCTCACGAAAAGCTATAATACTGTAGTCCTCCTGAAAAAAGATATTTATAATTAAATTAGTCTGAGGTTTCACACATATTTAATCTATTAGAAAAATTTCCCATCTGGACTCTAATTATCTTACAAAAGTTTGGGGAGAGCCTTTTCAAATCTTTAGCCACATGTTAATCTATTCTGTTGATGGCTCTTCCTTGAGAACAAAGAGGAAGAATGTGCCTCATGACAGCATTCAACTGGAAAAAGAGCCGGACTCCTGTAGTCTTCAGAGCACCGACTGTTTTATCAGTGTAAGCCACACACCCTTCCCTTTAGGGCTTCACAAAGGAATTCCCAACCTTCCAAATAAAATTGGAGTTTAACGTTGTTTTAAGACTTATGAGAAATGAGTAGCATCTCAGCATCTTCTGGCCCAGCCTGAACTACAAGGGAACATAATGCTAGGTCTTGAGAAAGCAGTGGGGTGATTTTGTTAAAATATCTGAGGTTTACTCCTAAAGAGTAATAGCTAGTCTTCTAGAAAGTCACTATTCCCAGAGAAATCCCCAATCCCTAGTTTTAAAACCTACAAGACTTAGGCACTACAGCTAAGACCAAACAAGGCAGCTATGAATCCAGAATATGGTGTGTGTGTATGTGTGTGCGCACATATGTGTGCACATGTGCGCGCACACACACAGGAATGAATGCTGCTGTATGTGCAGGTGTGTATACCTGAGTGCTTGCCTACCTGTGAGATCTTAAAGGCAGCCTTTGATTTAGCTCTTCCTAGAGTCTCTCACTCATACAAAATGTAACTACCCTAGCCTGGCAGGTCAGTGATCATCAGGAATCCTCTTGGATCCCTCTCCCTCCCCAGCCCAAGGATTGCAAGTATTTGTAATTCTTATAATCTTACCCAGGTTTTTTCTCATGTGTTCTGGGAATCAACCTTGGGTCCTCAAGCAGTTCATCTATTGCTTTTTTCTTGCCTTTCTGATTCCCAGTTCATTGCACTCAACACACACACACACACAAATGTAACAAAAATTATTTTAAATTCTCTGTTTTCAAAACCTTTCCCTTTTCTGTTTTGTCTCCATGTGCTGCAATAGTGTGTGGGGGTCCGAAGACAACCCTCTGGAGCCGGTTCTCTCCTTTGACTATGTGGGCTCCAGTGATGAACCCTTCAGCTTGCCAGGCTTGGCACTTTCACCCGCTGAGCCATCTCAGCATCCCCAGCATTTCAACTATTGCCACTATTCCTTTAATTAACAGCATTTTTGTAAGGGACAAATGTAAATGGAGGTCGTGCTTTCATTTCCCAGCTGCCCAGTCCCGAGTAATCCCACAGAAACTTATATTAATTACAAACTGCTTGGTCTATTCGCTCATACTATTATTAACCCGCTCTTCCAACTTAAACTAACCCATTTTTACTTATGTGTGTATCACCACCTGACTGTGGCTTACCGGTAATGTTTTGCTGTCTTTCTCCTTTGGCAGCTACATGGTGTTTCCCTGACTCAGCCTTCTTTCTCTATCTCTGCTTAGATTCCATTCAAAGCTTGGCTAAACCAAGTGCAGGTGGGAGGGAAGAATGGACTTCTCTTTCAGAAAGATTTCTAGAAACAGGGGGAACTGTCTGTTAATCTCCTCCCAGACATAGCGTTCCAGGAAGAGCTCAAACCAAATTAAACCTAAATGAAATACCTAAACAGAGGAATTTAAATTCCATTGTTGTCAGGATCCAAACCAGAGGGCTGATGATGCTTGCTGCCAGCCAATACTCCACCACCCCTAGCTGTTTCCGGCGATTGGCCAATTCAGCTTCTTTATTAACCAATGATAATAGAGCATATTCACAGCATACAGAAGGGCATTCCATATCAGTGGGTTCTACTCTCAATAGTAGATGGCACCAACATTTCAAAGTCATTGACTTTGGCAAAGCAAGACTGCTTCCCAATCAATATCACCTGTTATATAAGAAGAGGACTTGGGGTAGTCCAACCAATTTAAGATTGCAGGTAGATCTCCAGCAGATGCCACTGAATCGCAAGAAACAGCTAGGGGTGGTGGAGTATTGGCTGGCACCAAGCATCATCAACCCTCTGGTTTGGATCCTAACAACAATGGAATTTAAATTCCTCTGTTTAGGTATTTCATTTAGGTTTAATTTGGTTTGAGCTCTTCCTGGAGCGCTGTGTCTGGAACGAGATTGACAGACAGTTCCCCTGTTTCTAGAAACCTTTCTGAAAGAAAAGTCCATTGTTCCCTCCCATCTGCACTTGGTTTAGCCGAGCTTTGATTAATAAGGACCACCCTATTGTTCATGTGTTTGACAAGGGTGTATGCACAATGTGTTGCTGGTGAGTGAGATTTCAAAAAAGACCAGGCTTTGCTTTTAAACCCACCCTGCCAATGAAATCCAGCCTCCTGAATCCGAAGGTCAGCGGGGAGCAAGCCTAGGTGTTTTATGCTCCCACGTCTCCCACCCCCAAACACCAGCACCTGTTAGAAGTGAGGTTGAAATGATCGTGTTGGAACTCTAGGAACGAGACCCAGTTCCGACCTGAAAGAGGCTGTGATGTATGGTGGATAATGAGCACGGGAGACTGCCCTCTGCTACACACCATTACCATGCAGATCATGAAAGCAAACGAAATGGTTTGAGCAGATAACAGCTGTTTTTATTCTGCTTTTCAAAGATTCCCTCAAACAACTGGGTCTCCTGGCTTTTATTTAAGGGTGAACACCCCCGATTGTAAACATAGGAGCGATGCGTTCTCATGATGTCAGTAATAAAAACATGTATAAAGCTGCATGTGTATTCTGGAAAGCTAACTAACCATTAAAGCCAAGAAACATAGTCTGGCACAAATCTTATTATGTGTCCAAGAGGACTTGATGGTATGCACATAAGAAAATGTAATGAAACAGCGGGAGAGAGGGGAATAGGGAGGGGGAGGAGCTGGCTTTGCTTTCCGTGAGAGGTTGGAAGGAGAGTGAGGTAGAGGTAAAACTGCCAAGATCATCGGAGAAAAGGGTTAGCAGAGCAAGTGGAAGTTAGAGCAATTTTGCTTTTTTTTTCCCCTGTGGCATTAGAGCATCCCCCTCCTTGTATTTTTGCCTATTAGTTATCAGCGATGAGGCTGTGACGTGAGACCCACTCAGGAAGGAAGAGACCTGGTCCTCCTTTCTTAGGGGATTGGAAACTCATCAGCGGCAATGAGCATCTATTGTGTTTGTAATTGCTGTGATCTTTATCATACACATTTACGCGTTAGGTCGAGCTCGCTTGGAGAATCCCGCAGCACCACACACAGCTCATCAGGATTCTGTAAAAATAAAACTGTGTGCACGGGGGTTTTGCAGAGCGAAGCTTGTGTAGAATCACTCTATGGAATGAGTCTCATAATTTTGCAAAAAAAAAAAAGAAAGAAAGAATAGAAACAATCTTTTCTAGATTTTCTATAAGAAGACCATGCTCATTTAAGAAAATGCCTTCTCATTTTAGTATAATTGGAGTCCTTTATGAATGGGTGGTTGTATTAATAAGATAGAAATAAATTATTCCCTTACTGTACTTAGTAATAAAAATGTTGGTGTCTTAGGAAAATAAATGTATGTATATACATATTAAGTTTGTACCTAATATTTGTTTATGAACCACATAAATTATAACATAAACCAAAAGATGAATTCAACAAACAGCTTAATATTGGGAATTGGCTGATCATGTAACTTAGATCTATGCTTAAAATAAAAAAATGAGAGGAAATAAAATGTCAGCTTCATAGATTTGCTGCTAAAAAGATCCTGGCTCACTTGTGCATAAAATACAATGGCCCCCAAGGGTGTGTATGTTTACAAACACAAATTAATCTTTTACCTGCCTAACTAGGAGCTATAATGGATCTCAAAACTAAGCAGTGGAAACTAGGAAATGTGGGGTTCTTTCAGTTATCTCTTCCAAAGGAAAACTCTAAGACATGGTCTGGGCTCTAAATTGAAGGTGTATGTTCTAGTCTTAGGTACTCTTTGGTCTTTGTGGGAGGGGCCAATGTCATAAAGTGTCACGAACCGACTCCCATAAATGACCTTCTATTTCTTCGTATCAAACAGGAGATGACATAGAGAATGTGCTGTTTTAAAATGGACTTTACAGTTCTTCCAGAAACAATGTTCAGATCAAACTGCCAAAATTTTCCATCCGTGTGAAAAAGGTTGATTCTGTGGACTCAGGCTAACATAAACAGCAATGCACAGCCCTGCCTGTGTCTACTATGTATGCCAGTTTTCTTTCTATACCTAATAATACGTGTTAGTTTTATACATTGTGTTATCTGGTTTTAAGATTCACCGCCCCTCTTCTTTTCTCTTCCCCTCTCGCCCGCCCCCCCGTTTCCGTCCATCCTCCCTCTAGAAAATGTTTCCCTTACCATGTGCCCATCCACTGATGCATCCACTATTAACACAGAAGCGGACATGAAAGAAATATATAACCAACATAAAACCTACCATATTTGACAAAACACAAAAAGCAACATTTGTACCAAGTAGCTTTCTAAATAGCCCTTAAATAAATTGATCTACTCAACAGCCTAAGATAAGGTTATTATTATTATTATTATTAAGGTTATTGGACTCTGCAGCAAATATATGCTGAAACAGGAAGCTGCATGGACCAGACACCCACTGAGGGCAGGCCAGAGTGGAGCTCCAAAATTCAGCGGATCCTGTCTACATCTGGTGCATGTGGCTAGGAAGTGTGAACTTGGATGCCAAATGACTACCAAGTTGTTGAGCACTGTATAACTATGAATATCTGTTGAGTAAAAAGCTCCCCAAAGCAAGCCAGGCTGCTGTGTTGGGAAGGGTTGCTGCCATTGATCACGTCCTTGCCTTAGACGGTACACCTCTTCTAATGACAGCAAAGGTGGCTTTGTAAGTATTCATCAGATCACAAATGGACACCAACACCACCCTTTATCTGTACATCCATGCCAAATTATCACTTCTTCACATTTAAAAAAAAGTGAGCCATTTGTAAGCAAGGAAGGGTAAGTGTCCCTTTCCCACTCTCAGGACTCACTTCAAAAGCAAGATGAGCAAAAAAAAAACGCTAGGAAGATCTGCCCCTTTGGCCCTGCCTTTGGCGCTTTAATGACTACAAGATGTCTGAGGCATATTTGCCCTGTAAGAAGAATCTGCTTCCCAAAGGGAAAGGGAAAGGCAACCTGGGAACAGACCCAGAGGTATAATAAATAAACGGACAGGTCTAGGAAAGTCTGAATCACAGCACGTTCCAAAGCTTAGGAACAAAGCTGAGGGCATCACGTGAACTCTGTAAAAGTCGGTGCAAAACTTTTCCGTGATGACGACTTCACTTCCACAACACTGAGGGCAAAGATGGTTTTCTTATTTAGAGTACCTTGCTAATAATTAGCAGTTTGCTGTCACCGCTCCCATCCCACGTCCCCCTTTCCCGGAGCTGTAAGTGTTGACTAGCCTTACTAAAGGAAGTAAAGAATCAAGATAGAGAACCTGTGTTCGAAACAGAGCATCGAGTTCTTTCCAAACTCGCGTGGAACGTGGGCGATTTGCTTTGCTAGTGCTCGTTCGGGCTTTGAACAGCACAGCTCGCAGGTGTTGCTCTCTCCTTCAGTTTTCTGTCGTTTGTCTCACCTTTCCTCCAGATTAGCCCTGGCCTCCGAGCTCCAGGCATCAAAGGAATTAGGTCAGACCCAGAAGAAATCGGGTTGCAGGTAAGGGGGAAAAAAATTAATAAAATAGAAGCTATGCCAGCTTGGAATCTCTGTGCTCCTTCAGGCAGACTAACGAACCCTGTCTTTAGATGTAACATTATTAAGTAATTGGTATGTCAGAAAGAAACAGCAAAGATTTTGGAGAGACCAAAGATTTTAACGGCATTAAAACATGGTGCTCTGCGGAATTTATTTAAAGCCGGTCTGGATATAGTGTCTAAACTGACTACCTTCAGAGGCTTCAACAATATTTCCAATTAAAAAATAATTCCAGGAAGAGATATGGTACAATATATGCTTCTGCATATAATTTAGTTTTTTAAAATTCATTTTGAATTTCTATTTATACAAGATTTTAAGCACATGTAATCTATATCCAGCAAAGAGGTTAGTATGTTTAATGCTTTTTTATTCAATTTGTTTTATGCTATCTTCTCTTGGGTTACTCTAAGGATTGTATATGATATATAAATATATACACATATATACATACATGTATGTATATATATAGAAATAGTATATGTGTGATATATATATCATATATATCAGAGGGAGACTTTGTTAATTTTCCAGATGACTGTTTTAGTCACTATTATTACTATCTCCAGCACAACTGAAGGCGCATTTAACCTATAGCACTCTCCAAGGGTGTGCTATGAATAGCCACAACGGAGAGCGTCCTAGCAGGGACACCAAGGCAGGCTATCAAAGTCAGCATTAACATTCGAGAGTGTGTTCCAGAGCTGGCACACGGAGGTGTGACTATTTATATGTGATCTCTCAAACTTCAGAGTGTATTTTGGGAAAGCTATCTTTCTCAGAATGCTTAGATTAGCCACTATGTATTTTCTTCACCTTTGAAAGTCTTTCTTGTATGAGGAATATAACCTCCGGTGACACTAGTCATATGCACAAAATTGTACTTAATGTTCAGAACAGCCCATGAGAGACATACTGGTGTCTGTACTCCCGTCCAAGACAAGCACGCACATTAAATATCTTTCTAAAAGGCCCCAATTGGAAGGCAGCAAAGAAAATTTGACTGCAAGGCTCCTGAATTATTTCTAATATCTTTTCCATCTATACAAGTTTTAAGTTTTGAGGTACCTCTGGTTGTTGAGGTCAACCCCACTTTGTAGTCGTTTTGGGGGCAACCCCTCAAAAGATGATCATGTTCTTATCAGTGGTCCTTCACCAATAATACAACTGTAGTCTACGAGAAAATCACCTGCTACATGTATGTGTGATTCTTTCTTTGGCTGTAAAAACTACCTGCAGAAGGCAATAGAGGGAAGAAGAGACTAACTAGACTGCCTCAGAGGAGTCAGGCAGAGCAGAGGAGCTCAGGTCGTGGTGGGCTGTATGGCAGAGGGAAGGCCTATGCTAATGGCTCTCCTCATCTTGGTTAGCCCTCCTGGTCTCCAGCCTATGAAAGAGTGCAGTACTCACCCTTTCTGACACACCAGGAATGTGCTTCTGCAGCTTCCTATGTGCCTCTCACTCTAACTGAAATTGAATATCACATGTCTATCAAAATAATTCTTTGAAGCCATGGACATATGAGTTTTTCATGTTTAAATTCATTTGACCTTCACTGTGAGATAGACAACTATTCACAAATTTCCAAGAAGGGAAAATGAAGCAGAAGAAAGCAAGTGACTTCCCCTGAGTTATCTGCAAGAATGAGCGAGAGACAAAATTCAGATGCTGACAGTCTGGCTCCAGAGGCAGAGGCATAAAACTATTACATCATTACCTCCTCAAGTCACTGCTAACTGAATCATTACTTCACGTCACATGAGGAGGTGGTGGTTTCGTTAAATTGTCCCTTTTTGACCAGAAATAAACCCCAGTGACATTATTTTACATATGGTAGACAAGGTGTCTTGAATGACCGTTCTTGTCACCACCCCCAATCCTTATCATTTGCCTCTTGCAGTTGAACTTTTGTGACAGCCTTCCCAGAACCAGTGGCATGATTTACAGGCTTTTTGATCTTCAACAAAAGGTGTCATCCTCTACTGTCCCCCTCTACTGTACTGATGTACTTTATATCCCGTGGGACCCTAAACAAGTTGAGAGAGGAGACTCCACTTCCATGTCTTCTGCCATTAGTTAATAGTGCATTATGAATTATGAAGCACAGACCTCACATAGGTTAGGTTTTTGAAGAGATGAAGGAATAGACTAACATAAGTACTTGGCTGAGATTGATAGATGATCAAATGATAGATGGATAGACAGAGGTATAAACAAAACAAATGGCATAAAATACTGGAAATGGATGACACAAACATGTTTTACAAAGAGAAAGATTTATAATCCATCATAACACATAACTTCATTTTCTGTTGTTTCTTTGGAATAGCCATTGGCGCTAATTCAGAAAGGTGGTGGCTATGTTTGCTCCTAGAAAGCGAGCCCTTGTGCAGGCAGGCATCGGAGCCTTGGAGGTCACGTCCCTTACAGAAAGGGGACATTTGGCTCTCTAGCAACCATTGCAAAGAACAGTATGCCTTTCATCCAGGCTCTGGGGATAAAGTCCTCCCCTTCTCTGAGCCACTGATCTGACAGACGTGACCCTTATGCAATTCCACACTGAAAGCAGAAGGACATCTTAAACCCGCTGGGTATAGATTCACTGTAGGATGGATACCTCCTCTGGGTGCTAAGGAGCAGAGTACACACAATTTCCGGTAATTTATGTCTATTACAAATGACAGAACCTGGCTGACAGAATAAAAATGAATTAAATAAAATGATAATTTTCTCATTAATAATCACATCCTCATAGAAATAATTCAACTTGCAGAAACATATTTGAAAACTACAGGCTGCCATTACAGATAGCTGTATTCTATAGTTTATGAATGTGGTACTCTGCTAAAGGCTAGGAATGTAACTCAGCAGTAGAGCACTTTCTTGCTTAGCACGCCCAAGGCCATACGTTTATTCCACAATGCTACAATTTAGTTGATGGGTTACTTACTTAATAAGATAAACAGAAATAAAAACATGCTATTCTTGGAGAGACATTGGTCCAGGAAAGATTCTGAGCTGTTTACAATGTGAAAGAAACCACCTCCCATTTAGAGGGCTGCTTTTGACCATAACCATCAAAGCAGAAAGATAGAGTGGTAAACAAAGATTGCCCTTTTTCCTTGAAATTGGTGGCTCCAGTTTTGTCAAGAAGAGAGTTTATCAAACTCCTTTGTGCTTGCAGACAGCTTCCCATCTTTTCTATGAAGGAACCACTATTTTCATGATTGTATAACTTAGTATTATTTAATAGTTTTTCAGATATTTAAACAGAACCCACCATGTGCCAAGCACTGGGCTAGTTACAGAGTGCAACATACTCTTTGATTAAATGTGTAAATATGTGTCCTGGTTAAATATCCTGTTTGTCTCTGTGATTTTACCCCTGGGACAAGATACTTATGACTACGGATAACATGAAGAGGAAAGTCAGTCAAACCCCCCACTCAAAACAGCATAAGGGGAGGAAAAGACGTGTGTGGACGTGTTTTAATTAACAGCAATGAGAGTGTCTTTAAGATTACACAAAACCAGTCACTAGAGATCTGAGTCAGCTGAGAGCACAGAAATTAAAATGCTTGTTTGTTACTAGTGAACGGCCAGAAGGCTGACTGAATCCCCTCTATCTTCTCGTTACAAATCAGGAGATATGCAAAAATCTTTTTGACTTTTGCTCAATTGTGTTTAGTTCACTGAATATATGTTTATACAACTTTGGTACCTTCACAGTATGTATGTGTATGCATGTATATGTGTGTGTGTAAAAATGTATGCACCTATATGTATGTATATATAATACGCATGTATATATAAAAACATACTGATATATGTGTATATATATAGTATTTACCTTTTAACTTTTTGTCATTTGAAGGTTGTATACATGAATACGTGTGTATATGTGTAGATGTATATATGCAGGTGTGTCTGGAGACAAGCTCACAAATAGCTCAGGTTGACCTAAAACTCACTAGGCAGCAGAGGCTAGCTTTGAACTCCTAATCCCCCTGCCTTCACTTCTCGGTGCGATGATCGCAGAGTCTATGCAACATTCCCTATGCCTGCTTCTGTTTACATGTTTTTTATCTATAACCTTACATTTGCAATGGAAGTGTACAAAAACCTACTCGGACTGAGTAAGAGGGGAGGGAGGGGCCAACCAGCCACACTCACCGCTGTAAGCTGCCTGGGACTTGGCAGAAGACCCATCCATCCATATACACAAAGGGCCACAACTCTGAAAAACGTTCACCATAATCTTCTGCACCCAAAAAAGAATTACATGTTGAAAAAAGGATGTCTTCTCGTGGCATCTTTACCTCCTGTCCCCTGCTCTGGGTTCTTCCCCAGTCTTGCGAGTCTCATTGGGATGCTTGGTAAACATGCTTCACCTTTCCTTCTTCTGTCTCAGGGTAGAAAGGGTCCCTTTAACTCCTGGAGACAGTAAATCACAGTCTGTGTGGTGGTTCTCAGAAGACACTTAAAGGCCTGAATTGGACGCTCGCTCTACATAGCACCCTTGCCAAAAGAGTTCGGAAATGACTTCCAGCTTCCCACAGCAATAAAATGGCACTGTTTGGCATCTTTAAGGTAATAAAACTGAATTTTCCCCCATCCTAGTAAATGAGAAGACAGGCTTGGTTGTTTGAGAAACTGATTTAAATTCATGTGTTTGCCTCAAATTATAAGGCGTGATATGAAAACACTTAGGTGAACTTCAGACCACCTCAGGAGGTTATTATCCTCAGCTCTCTGGGGAAAACAGGGTGGGGTGGGGGTGGGGGTAAGCTGGAGGGGTGACCAGGTACCATTACTCTGCGGCCACGGTCAATAGGTGGCAGTCTTCCCACTGAGTCGGGGTGACCAAATGCCGAGGCTGCTCCTCGGAGAGTATTATCTTACTTGAAGGAAATGTTTTTGAAGTTCCTTCTTGTCTCTGGCGCTAGTAAACAGCTCTCGAGTCTAATCGCAGACTCCAGCTTTATTGTGTGATGGGAAGGGCTCTAGGAAGCAGGTTTTGTCGTTAAGGAGGGATCCCATGCAGAGAATGCTGTCCTTTGTATACAAGACTTGAAAATTACATGACACGTGCTCCCCATTGTTTCAAAGAAAAAAATGGTGCCCCTCCTACTTGACTCATAGGGTCCAGAAGGAAGTTTGATCATCTTCATTTCCTATCTAGCTATTCACAGGGCACCTGCACATCTATGATTTCTCCTAGACTACACATTTCCAACTGAAAGCAAACAGTTCAGTTCATAAGAAGGGAATGTAAAGCTGATCAGCCCAACACTGGAGACAAGACCTTTCTGTCTTGTCCAACTGTAACAGAAGTGGGGGTTTAAACAGTTTAACCAGGAAAGACAAGATGAATACACTTTACATAGAGTCTGACTCCCATTTGCCTCTATTTGTATGCTTCTATTGGGTGGGCATCACAAAGAAATTAGTAGTATCACAGACAAATTTTAAATGACTGGCTGATTTCAACTATTGCTAAATACCTTCAACTCATCACAATCTTAGTCGAGAGTCACCAGTGCCTTTGTTTGTATAATCTATTTGTTTAAAAATCCTGAAAGAGCAGCCTCGGTAGTTAGAGAGTAGTCAGCTTGGTAGACAAAACTATCACAGGTCCTACAAAGATAATTACATCAAGAACCAGGATGTCACCACACCCTGCTTAACAATGGTGTGGAAGGGACAGCTGCCTGACAAAAGATACTATAAGACGAAGCGGAAAGCACAGAGCAGATCACAATGGCGGTCTGTAAACACTTACTGCTTGTTTATTAAGCCTATGACAGCTTGATTCAACAAAGAGAGAATTGGATGGAAACGCTAATGACTTTGCTCACAAATACTCCCAGAGTGTATGACCCAAATCAGAACCCCAGGAACTGAGTGGGAAACCATCTGTGATAAAAAAAAAAGGGGGGTGTGTTTCCTTCTGGGTTTCTTCTGAAATGTCTGTGGAGACTGCCTTCCTGCAGCTAACCCTTAAACACTGCTTTAAAGGACCCCGTTCAGCTGTATAATTATGTTGTCTTCACTGAGACTCAAGCCAAGTGTCTAAAAAGTAAAGTCCAATAAGTCTGTCTTGTCCATTTTCTAGCCCTTTGTCATGCCATTTATCCACTCCTCTCCAGACTTTAAGCATTGAGCTTTGCCAAGGCCGGAGACCTCATCTTATTTAGCTATGCACAGAGTAAGTCATCAATAACTATTTGCTATATGATAAAATAAATGAATAAATGTGAACATTAGCAACCTTTTTTTCTCTTTGCTAAAATAAAATTTCACTTTCAGTAAATATCTCTAGATGAAAGCATTCATATTCTGGACTTTCAAGGACAATAAGTTTATCCCTGAAGATAAACACTGCACAGAGCACACACTAAACAACATTCCGGTTAAAAACAAAAGGAAAGGGGGAAAGAATTAATGGTTGGCAAATTCAACATCTCTACCCCTTGCTAAAGAGTTAAGGTTTCACTGAGGTTTGTCCCTCACTATCCATCCCCTGTAGTTAGCTTTAAATTATCTATTTATCTTCACATGATATAAATATTATTCAATATATGACATACACAAAATAGTCAATTTCCTTTGTATATTCCTAGTTGTGTTTGGCTAGTGATGGCCCTCTGATGAGGAAAGAAAGATAAGCTGCACATTTTGTATCCAAATAATATTCCTCATGGTCTTGTAATTGAGAAAACTGCACTCATCCATTGCTGTAGTATTATCTTGGTTGAGTGCCTAGCCTGTACAAAATAATTCACAAAGTGAAGTGATGAGCAAGCTTTCTTTATTCCACACTTTCAGGCAACTAACCCCGCTAGTTTATTATTTGGGGATGCTGCTTCAAAATTAATACATAGGTTAAAGAGTTCCTGAAAGGGGGCCCTCAAAATCGTCCGTGCTTACGCAGCATCTGCAAGGGTGTGTGTAGTCAAACTGGTTCTGGGTGTAATTCCTCTGGAACAGGCTCAGTAGGTCTGGCCTGGATCCCAGGAATGTGCACATTCCTGACAAGTTTCCCAGGTAGTTCTCAGGCAAGTTGTCTTTGGAAGCTGCTGAGGGAGTCGCAGCCTTAAGAGTTAAAGGGTTTTTCTTTCTATGCCAAGTTGTATTCTAGGAACAGCAAGCACCTTTCTTACCGCGTTATTCTTTTCTTGTAAAGTACAATTTAAATGTTTCTAAATTGCACTTTATCATTGCAACAAAGCTGGTTGTGATCTGTGAGGAATAGGATGACTTTTAAAAATATTTCTTAAAAGAGTAGAAATAACTGAAGATTACTAAATACAATTAAAAATAGTTATATTTTAAAAATATATTTTAGAGCCGGGTATGGTGGTATATAATCACTCACTGGGGAGGATGAGACAGGATAACTAGTAGTTCAAGATCACCCTCTTCTAAATTAGCAAATCATTATAATGATAATTCATAGACTCATTAGCTTGACTATTAATTTATAAAATAATATTCAAAAGTTCCCATGGACACTTGTTTCCTGCCAGTATGCAGGTATACGATTGGATTCCCATATGAGTTTCTCTGTAACCTCTCAAGTGAAACCATTTTTTCTTCCTCATCAACAGTGTCTGCTTCTTGGTAACTGGATTACTCCTCTTACACAGGAATAGTATACAAGACTTTAGGCCTTTATGGCATCATGCTTCTGGGGCTAGAGAAAAAATACCTAAGAAGGGTTGTGACTTGGCGTACGAAGACTATCAGCTGAGCCTTTGGAAGCCTTACGGAAGAAGCAGTCTCTCATTCTGACTTCATCAGTGTTCCTCTTCCCCAAGGGGTGTCATAGCAACTGGAAGCCGAAAACACCTTAGAGGTGTTACACCTCTAACACCTCCTCACCCCAACCCTTTTATGGCGAGTCACATGAGGCTTTGATTTCAGAACTACGCAGTGCCCAAGAATCCAGAAAAACAGGCCTTGCAAAACTTCCCTTTCCGTCTATTGCGTTAGATAACAGAGCATTTGGGTAATCCGAGTCCTGCACCAGGCACCTTCTTCCCTTAAACTCAAGCATAAAATACAGCTGTCTCCGTGTCATTAATTCCCCAGTTCTGAAGGTTTCTGTGCCCCATGAAACCTATGAAATCTAGTTTTGTGTCTGGACCTGGTGAAGGGTTCTGAGAGTGTGAGACCAGACTAGGATATGCAGCACATACAAAGTCTACCAGAGCAACAGCGAGACTGTCACCAAAAAAGGTGCGGAGAGGGTGGGAAGGGAAGCCAGAGAGGGACGGGAAGGAAGAAAGGAAAAGAGGGGAGGAGGAAAGAAGGAAGACAGAGGAGGAGAAAAGGAAAGGGAAGGAAGGAGAAAGTAAGCCTTTCTCTTGTTAGCCTGTCTTTTTATTGCACATGCTGATAGGCACAAATAGCCACAAGCAGACCAGGAGAGACAGGAGAGATGTCAGAGCTTTCTACCTTAGACTGTCTGCACACTCACAGTGGAGAGAAGAGCTGGGCCTTGGCTTGAGTTTTATTAGACTCACTATTCCCCATAAGAGTATTCCTTGGTAATTTACCCCCAATTTTCTTGTCCCCAATGTTGCCAGGTCATTTCTTTAAAGAGACTTGATACATTTTTTGTTGATCTGTTCTACCCTGAATACTGCTATCCAGTGATCCATTATTTAAAAAGCCAGAAGTTCTTGAACAACAATGGACAATTACAGTTGCCATCAACCCCCAAGTATCACTTTCCATCAGACTCAGATCTATCCATATACCTCCTTTGCAAGACATGTCATTTCTATTTGGATTTTCATTTTCTACCATGTGACAGATACATTCCGTAAGAGGTTCCTATAGGCATAGCTCACAGTAACAGTGAATTGTGAAATGTTCACTTTCTTTGAGTGTTCTCTCATGTCCAGCCAATAATGTAGCTAAGGAGAGACTGAATTTGTTCTTGGCTGTTTGTGTAAACACGGCCTGTAACAACTACCAAATACATGTGCTAAGGCTGCTCAGAAGAAAACAAACCAGGACATCTGCTTTCTTGGAAAAACAAAAAACAAACAAAAAAAATCAAGGCAACAGAATTTACTTTCAAAGTTTTAAAAGGAAAAAGAATGCAAGCATTATTTTTAAATATATATATATTTCCCCATAATAATTTGCCCTTGGGCCTGGAAACAATTATAATAAAATTTTGTTGGGGAAACCCCTTGCTGTCTGCACGGTGACATTTCTACCATGCTTCAAATTAGAGCTCCTATAAATCTTAGAACTGAGCAAACAGGGGAACAAAAAAATCACATAAAATACCTGTCAGTATTCAGACTTAAAGAAGGAGCTTGGGGAAGATTTCCAAATCAAATTTTCTAACTTGTTGAGCTTGATGCATGAACACTTGATCTTCAATTTGCAGCAGCTCGCATGAGCAGATGCGTGTTAAAATGGAATACATGCTTTGATCATGTGTTCTTTAATGGAATCATGATCATCTGGGCTCAGATCTCCATCCCAACACATACATCTGTCCACATGAAAACGTCCTAGTGGCTATAAATAAGCAAACACTTAGAAGGGTTCTTCCCAAGTAAAGACAAAGCTGAGAGTCCAGGTACATAAGCCCTAGCCCTGCGGCCAGCCAGGCAGGAAAACTAAGTGGCCTAACAGCCCACCTATCAATTGCCTAGACACAGTACAGTGCTGTTGGAGCACATTACACTCTGTGGTTTCACCTGGTGTTGTTTTCTGAAACAGGATCTCATGTAGCCCCAGCTGGCCTAGTGCTCACTACGTGTGCAAGGATGACCTTGAACTTACTGTCCTCCAGTCTCCATCCCCTGTGTACTGAGAATACAGGAGTATGAGCAAAGTCCCCTAAGCACACACTGTTGTCATCCAGCCATCTCATGGAGAAGGCTTTTCATACGTCATAATGGAATCATTATCAATATTGTAGAAATTGTCTATATTGTTGCCAAATGGTGAGTCCAAACTACTAAGCATCATCAAACTTTAGGAAATATATCAGTTTCTTTACAGCTGATTGGAAGCCAAAGGGTTACAAATCAAGGCCTCCTATGGGGAGTTGGAAGCCAGATTGGACACCTTCCTGAGACTTCAAAATAAGCATGCAGAGAGCACTGGAGTTGTCCTTCCAAGAGACAGCCGCATGGGGCCCTGTGTTCAGTTCCAAACATAGATAAATAAAATAGTACTGTCAATTAGGTATTTCCCAATATGTACAGAAGTAAATGCAACCCTTTTGGTTAAAAAGTAAATCTTCAAAATATAATAATAATTTTTTAAAAATCAGTGGAGGAAAAGTCTGATCCTAGCTTTAAGAATGAAAGACGCTAAACAGATAGATGTCTAATCCTGTTAGACTCGACACCTTCAAGTATGTTGTTCACAGTAAAAAACATTTGGTCCCACTGTCTCCTCTGTCTTTTAGGATTCTATTGTTAGAAAAAGAAAACTATGTTTGGTCCACTGTATGTAGCCAAGGGATTAGATACCATCATAACTAGGTAACAATTGTTGTCTGACAAGGGTGTAATTACAGTGAGAATTCATAATGATTTTCATATTTACAGATACTACAGTGTTAACAAAAAATTTATGAGGAAAGAGGCAAGGGCTGTACTCAGTTTTTTAAGAACTTGATGATAATTCTAAAAGCCTTAAATTCAGATGTAGATCATACATTTTATTTGTTAACATAAATGCTATATTTCTCCTTCCAAAAGTATCCAATCCCTTTACCTATCTTATACATTAGGTTTGGTGTGTGTGTGTGTGTGTATTTATGTGGTGTGTGTATGTGTGTGTGTGTTGTGTGTGCAAGGATGATGATGTTTTTTAGGCCAGAGTCTCATGTGGCACAGGTTGGCTTCAAAGTGGCTGTGTAGCCAAGGATGACCTTAAACATTTGATTCTCCTGTCTCTGCTTCTTGATGATGGGATTAGAGGCATGCACCACAAACCTTGATTTATACAGTGCTGGGCGACTGAACCCAGGGCTTTCTTCATGCTATGAAAGAATCCTACCAACTAAGCCACATCTCAGAACTGCTTAGGCTTTTGAAAGTCTGTTTTTATAGATGATTTCTGCATCTCTCTAGTTCTGTGTCTGTTTAAATGTCTTCCAAACTATGAGAAGGGAGGCTCCTCAAATACCTATCCTTCCACACTGAAGGGAGCAAGTAGAAATTATAAGAAAATAAGTTTCTCTGGCAGATTCGCTGCCAGGGACACCTCTACCCTTTGGATTGATTTCAGCTCAGCAGGAATTTTCCATGTTTACTGAGCTTTCTCCCTGTTCTTTTGATAATGAGCTACCGTGTATTGTTTTGTCCTCCTGAAATGCAGATCGCTGCTTACTTGAGGAATTTTGATTTGAAGATCTTTTGCTAGCATAATTATACCTTCTGTCTCAGATTGCACTGATGGGAAGTGGGCAGCTCCCCTTCCTCTGTTGTCAGGCATAGGGGAAAGGCCAGATGGGTTCGGTAGCTAAAGCTGAGAAAGATACTCTCATAGGTCATTGGTGGGAAGTTCAATATTATTGCATGCCTAATAGCAGCTGCTTCTGTTTGAACTCGGGGCTATGGAAGATGAAGTACATTAAGTGGTAAATCATTAAATATCAGCTGGGTAAAAACAAAGAGGTAGATGTTCCAGATGAAATCACCACCGCTGTCTTCCTATGTGCAAAGAACTTGGTCTTTACATGCAGATATCGAAACACGACAACCACACGCAGAAACCTCAAAGAGCAACTTCTGGGTTTGCCGTTGGTGTGTGAATGATTGTGATCAAATACTCCACTGGAGTGGAGCTTAAAAGCACAGCATTGCATTTAACATAGGCATAAAATATTTCAGGATGTGTAATCCTTTCTGGGCTTCATTTCCCCCCTATTATGTGTTTATTCTTCAGGAAAAGAACACACACACACAAACACACACACACACTATATAAATTATGTCCCCCTAATATCACAGATCTGTTGAAAGACTCGTGTATGAGGTCCTAAATTTAATTCCCAGCACACACACGGGAAGGTATGGACTATAACTAGTCCCCTCTCTTCAATCCCTGAATTGCGTAGATCCTGATCTATTATTTACCTTTGAAAACAAGCCCTTTTATGTCATTCGTATACAATCTTGGCCTGGAATGTATCACCATTTGTACACTGTTGAAGAAGGATCTAAAATTCTCCGGAATAGTGTTATTATAGAGTATTTCATTCAGTAAATGAGAAGATTAATTTTCACTTAATTTCCACGAAAAGAAATCATAAGATTATTTATATTACAATGAAATTTTCAAAGAATAATCTACTTATTACAAATATTTCTGAATCCTTCAAAAGAACATGGATGTGCTCATTTCAGCAGCACATGTGCTAAAACTGAAGCAATACAAGGAAGATTGTTATGGCTCCTGTGCAAGGCAGAAATGTAAATTGTCAAGGCGTTCCACATTAAAAAACCATGTATCTATTGTCTATTAGGTTTTTATAGAAATTGTAGTATTTAAACATATAAAGTTCTTTTATTATATACACAAAAACATATTTTCATTGTTTTAATTAGCCCATACATCTATTAATAATATGATAGCACTCTGCAAACATATACATATAAAGAGAAATAGTGGTGGTAGTGTATGCCTTTAATCCCAACATTTGGAAGTCAGAGGCAGGTTGATCTCTGAGTTTGAGGCCAACCTGGTCTATAGAGCAAGTTCCAGGACAGTACGAGCTACACAAAGAAACCCTGTCTTGGAAAAAAAAATAGCATATTTTCTAGACAAGAAATACTTATAATTCTCTGAGAAAATGGAGGAGTCTAGAAGATGGCCTAGGCTCAGGTGTATGATCAATTTTGACACCATTTTCAGTGTGCTGCCCTGGTGGATGTTCACAAAATCTAATGATATGTGTAGAGGACTCAGTACAATACCTGACAGTAACTGAACTCTTAGAATAAGTAAAATCCTTTTGTCTCGAACATATACAATATATTTAAAATGGATACTATGTCATTTATGTCAGGCTGTGTTCCTGCTGAATCCTGATTCCTTGTTTGTTGAGAGAGATAGAGAGAGAGAGAGAGAGAGAGAGAGAGATCATCTTACAGCTTATCCAGAGAGGAGCTAGTAAGACCGAAGTGTGATTACATTAACAGAAAGCACAAAAGCAGGTGGTCTCTTCTTCTCGGACACAACTAGACAATATAAATGTCAGAGTTTCAGAATAAATGTAAATCTTAGGACACAATGTTGATGACATCAGAAAGGAAAGACAATTTTGACAAAATTAAACTTAATGCTAAAGGACATAGTGATCCCTACATAACCGACTTTGAAGATTTGACAGCGTACGTTTATATTTGGGCCCAAGTAAAGAAAACCATCACCATTTGGAGATATCGGAAAGGGGGTTGAGGTAGCAGGCAGGAGCACCTAGGATGTTTGTTTGCAGGACACAGACTGTCCTGTCATGGAATTACATACCCAGACAGACCGGAATGTTCTCTAGACAGACTTGAGGCTCCAGCACCTGAGTCTTTTGTGTGACTGACAGGAAGGAACATGAGTCAGAAATCATCTGCAACTCCCATTCTCAATACTGAGTAATGGGGCTCAGTCCCAACATGGTCCGGCACATTGTTGGGAATCCTCAGCCATAGATGTCTTCTTCCAGTAATGATACACACACACACACACACACATATGTATAGGAGGAACGATAATAAAGAGGGAGGCTTAAGTGTTTTGTGTTAAAATGCCAGCTACAACGTAAAATGAAACCACTTAATTAATTCTCAAACCACTTAGGCTAATTTCATTACAGACCATGTCATTCAACAAGTCATGTCATTACTAAGGCCGAGGTTAAATCGCTCTTTTAAAAAAAAGAAAGAAAAAAGAAAGGAAGGAAGGAAAGAAAGAAAGAAAGAAAGAAAGAAAGAAAGAA
>LOEQ01000192.1:136881-162042 GCA_001685075.1 Bramus lutescens | reverse complement strand
AGTGTAATGGAGGGGGAGGGGCTGGGGGGACGGTTACGGAGGGAATTAGCAGCCCCTGATCACTCTCATGATTGTGATGGGACTAATTTAAAATGCAAGCCCCCATTCTACTGTCCAAACACAGAGAGAAGAAGGGAGGAAATAAGATTTCATTTGGTGAGTTTCTGTTTTAGGACTAAAGCAGAGACCAGGAAGAGCCATAGGGCTTATTTATTATTTGTTTACTTATTTGCTTTTCTAAACCCGGTGTGCCCACTCTGTTTTTCCTCATAGGATAAGTGAGTGTGGACTGCTGTATTGGTCTTTGGGCTTCAATGCTAATAAGGCACACTTCCCACAGAATCAGACAGAACGGATAAATACCTTGCCCCGCTGATGGTTAATTGGTAGTGGCATGTGTCTTTCTTGCACTCTCATGGAGGGAATGTTCTGATCATCAACACACAATTGGGCTTTCTCTCCCTCATTCCTCACAACAGAACAAAACGCTGAGAGAGGGCAAGAGGTCTGAGGCATTGTATTACCCCTCCGCCAGGGCGTTCAGTTCTCAGGAGTTATCCCTAATTTCTCTCTACCTCAGGAACAAAATTGTCTCACAGCAAATCATTTAGCCTTGACCACACTTTTCAAAGGGCTATTGCTGATGGGTTTGCCATAGATGCGTCAAGCCATGGAGATGCTAATCTATCGCCTGTGTTTGAAGCCCCTCTGGGAACCAGAGGTGGGGACCTGCTGCTGGGGGAACATGGCTGGTAGGATTATGGGGACCATTGCTTTTCTGACTGCAAAGTAAACAATAGGGCAATTGTGGGCTTCCAGGTCCAGAGGATCAACGGGCCTGCTGCTGAAGAACTGTGTGTAAAAGCTCCCAGCAAACAAATCTTGAGACAATCTTGAGGCTTGCTTCTGGAGGTGGATACTTTCAAGTATTCCGAGGAGCACCTCAATGCGTATGCAGAAAACAAAACAGGATACTGCTGTTTAAAGACTGTTTTCTGTAATTATGCTGATTTTTTTTTTTAATGAAACGCTTGAACGTTTAGAACCTCGGGGGCGGCTGAGACATACCCCATGGAGAATGAATAATGGGATTGGGATTTTTGTCTTAAGGGAATGTTAGCCTGTGTTCCTACCAAAATTAACTCACTTGTATCTGTGAATTTGATTGACTTAACCCAGGCCTGATTACAATTCCCCTTCTCATCACCCCCAGCTCCACCCACCTACTCACTCGGGCCTATTTTCAATCAGGAGGTCAAGTTGTCTTTGGAATATCATACTTCCTGCTTGGAAAAGGCCCTGGATTGTATAATAGTCTGACAGGAAAGTTTCAAGACCATTGGGAGTTTCCCGGGGAGGGGGGCACACCTCAACCACAGCCGCCTTTCCTCTCTGCTGAGAGCTGTCCTGCTGCTGTGTACAAAAGGTCTTCAGGATGGAAATGCTAAACTAAATGGTAAACACCCCTTGGACCTCCGCCTGCTGAGCTTGCAGGAGGCAGCTTGATCTCCTTCCTAGCTAAGGGGGCCCGACTGGCTGATGATGTGCTGGGTGAGGGTATTCAGGCTACACATCCACTCATTCCTTTCCCAACCAAATATGCCTGTTAGACAAAGGATGTGACCTATTTGTATGCCAAGAAATTTGATTTTTGTGACAGTTATTTGCCCTCAATTTAAGAAAATTACTTTGTGCTCCTTCCCTTTTATTTAATCAAATGGCAGTCAATTTCCTATTTCACTTGAATAATTCTCATAATTTTACGACACAATGAAAGGATTATAGATTAGTGCGGGTCAATCTCCTTTGTGGTCTCCTTATTTCTCTAAGATTCCAATCCACAGGAAAGCCATAGACAGCATAATACCTTTGGGACAAGGACAGTGCAAGGTCCCGTGGTGGAAACGTACCCTGGCAGGGCACTGGTGGGTCACTTTTAACCCTTGTGAGTCCATACAGAAAATGGGCCGTGAACTAGCCAGCACCTTTGTGATATATTCAAGGATGCCTGGGGTGTGAAACCAGACTCTGCCATGTGGCTCATTTATCTGTTCACCCTCCCTTCCCTTGGCTTTGCCCATCTCTGAAGAGAACATGGCACTTGTTCCAGCTGGCCACTGCACAGTTCAAGTGCCGGGAAGCACTTGGGTTAGAGAACTCAACTCCTCCTGCCTCTCACTTTGCTAAGTATGGGCTGGGCTCTGCTGCACAGATCATACTAGGGGCATAGCTGTGGTATTGATCCTTCTTTCCCAGACTGTACTTAGTTAGGGCTCAGTTTAAATCTGGTCTTTGTGTATTGTATGAACTCAAGTTTCCAGGAAGAAACCACACCCATATTACAGAGTCTACAGGGCTAACTGATTAAAACTATGCTGCCAAGCTGGACACCCAGAGTGAGAATATCACTTAATGTTCAGTCACCAGCCACTTCTGTGTCTGGCCTCACACTCCCGAGACTGTCACATGAAACCTATTGTATGCATTGACTTAACACACTACCAGCTTCCACCAATTCAGAAACTAAGAATACCATCAGACAACACCTGAAATCTACAGATCACTATTTCCTGCTTTGTTGTCACTCACCTAAGCTAACGTTCCTGTCAAAGCATTTGCAAAATGGCTTGATTTATGACTTCTGGTTTTGGGTTTTTGAATTTTGGTTGTTGTTCGAGACAGGTCTGGGCTTCAGCTCTTCTGTCTGTCTGCTTGCTCAAGACTCTCTGTGGGAAGTCCTTCTGTATATGTGTTGCTTTTATTGGTTGACGAACAAAGCTGTTTCAGCCAATGACTTAGCAGAACAAAGCCAGAAGGGAAATCCAAACAGATATATAGAGAAAGAAGGTAGAGTTGAATAGATGCCAGCCAGCCACTGAAGAAGCAAGCCATGCAGAAAATGATGTGAAGACATGGCTACATGGTGATAGATAGACTAATAGAAATGGGCTAATTTAAGATATAAGAGCTAGCTAGAAATATGTCTGAGCCATCGGCCAAATAATGTTGTAATTAGAATAGTTTCTGTGTGATTATTTGGGTTTGGGTTGTCGGTAAATGAAAGCACAGTCCCCTTTTACAGTGAATATCTGCTGATCTAGTAGTGAGTGAGCTAAATGTACCTCCAGTGAATACAGGGATGAAGGAAACAAACATTTGGGTGTTTGGTTTTAGAAAATGGGAGTAAGGGAGGGTTATGAGCATATTAAAATTGAGGACCAGGTGAGGTATGGTGTCACAAAACTGTATTTTCAACACTTTGAAATCTGAGGCAGGGGAATAGGGAATTTGGGGGTATCCTAGGCTATATAACAGGATCCTGTCTCAACAACTCAGTCTGGAGACATCATTCAGAGGCAGAATACTTCCCTAGCCTGTACAAGCAAACAAAACCACATGGATAAAGATTAGCCTTCACATAGAGAAGAATGTTTTGTAATTTTGTTTGTTTGTTGGAGAGGAAATCCAAGGCCTTGTACATGCTAATTAACTGTTCTAATGCTTAACATACACCCTCAGCTTTCATACAGAACAGTTCAGTCTGGAAGCATCCTAGGAGGCACAAAATATGTAAATCGGCTCACTTTCCGTCCAAAACCAGCACAGTTAATACATGTCCTGGTACAACAGAGAGTCTTGAGAATCCCACAGGTCTGGGCTTCAGCTCTTCTGTCTGTCTGCTTGCTACATGCTGCGTCATTTTTTTTTTGATAACTTCCCACGGATATAAAATAACCTAAAACACATCATTGGATTCATATAAAAGTAAGTACAAACAACCAAAAACTTAAGAAAATTTCTTGGTTCTTAAAATATATTTATGTTTTTGATATTTTCAATTGTGTTTATTGGCCAGGATAACCTATCCCTCAAAATAATAACAGACACTTAATTCAAGGTGAATGATTTTACAGATATACTTGCGTGTTTCTATAAGTTAAAGTTGGTCAAATTGCATAGATCTTTGCCTGTTCCCCTACTTTGGAAAATGCTCCGATCTTATTTGTTTGTTTGTTTGTTTAAACGTTGAAGTCAGTGGGGAAATACTAGCTTATTCTAATACTCAGAACCACCAAAAAATGAAAATAAAGTATTTTTTACATTGCTGTAAAATCTGAGGGATAGGATGGTAAACAAAACTTGTTTAAAATGCATCAGTCTTCCAAAATATTACTCATGAAATATTTTGACATGAATTGTATTTCCCTTATACTTCTGGTTAGATCTCTCTCTCTCTCTCTTTCTCCCACTCTTTCTTTCTCTCTTTCTCTCTCTCTCTTGTTCTGTTTTTCACAAACTCCTCTGACATTTCAAGACATTACAAAATACGAAAACAGTATTGTTCACATTTATTAACTCTACTTTCAGTGTGTGAGTGCATTGACCCATGAGCTGACCTTTTTTCTCCATCTGTCCTTGACACAAGGATTGAAAGCGAATACTAAATAAGATCTAAAACCATGTTAAAAATAAATGTTTATACTTATTAAGAGAAATTGTGACATCAAGGGAAGTAAATGTCATATTGAGAGAGGGACTTCCTGTAATTCAAGGGAAATTCCCTAGCCTTGGGGAGGGTACACAGAACAAAAAAATCACTTAGCAACAGCTGCCACGGAAGACTTCAGGAAATTCAAAACACTCAGAAATTTGGGGGAATATTTTTTTCAGTCCTGGACCTTGAACCCAGGGCTACAGAAATTCTGGGTAAGTGTTCTATCACTGAGTTGCATTCCCAGATTCTCAGTGGGAAATCATAAAGAAAATACACTACTTTTTGTTAGTTTTGTTTGAGCTCTTGATATTTTAAAATATGGTTATTGGACAAAAGAATCAGTCCCTCAAAATAATAAGGAAAAAGATACTTAAATCAAGGTAAATGACAGATATACAAGAATATGTTTCTATAAATTCATAGTGGGCACTTTTTTTCTGCATTACAACTCAGTAGGGGTACTAGTACTGACTTAGTCCAATACTTAGAACCTCCAAAAACTGAAAATGAAGTATTTCTTAGATAGCGATGGAATCTGGGGAGGATGAAAGCAAGCAAGAAAAAAAAAACCAGGATGATTCACTGAAGAACTATTCACAGAAGATGATCCAGTATGGATATCACGTCTCACCGGCCAGTGGATCGTACAACATGCATTCAATACTCCAATAAGCAAACCAGCAGGCACAGTTCAGGCCTCTGATCTGAAGGAGAATGTAACTTCAGTAGTCATGCTGAGCATAGTAAAATTGTATTGATCTGTTTTGGGGGGTGACTCACAAAGACAGGCCCAGAGACAATTTGGCATGAGAAGATAGAAACACTGAAATTGCAGATATTTAATGTAACTGATAGATAAAGGGCAATTAAGTTTTCTTTCCTTTTTACTTTTGAACAATTTTATCTCACTTTTGGTCCATTACCATAATGTCCATTTCTGTAACTTAGTACAGCCACACCTGCCGACTTCACCCACGGACCTTCTCCCACAAGTAAACCAGTCCCATCTAGTCAAGCACTGTCCAGAAACACCTGCTGGGCTTATTTGCAAACACAAATTAAAGAGCAGAGACCCAGCTAAAATGACTAAAATTCACGGGACATTTTCAGATGCCCAGGCCATTACTTAATGACCCATACATTAAAAACATCAATAGGCCAGAGCCTAGGCTATGCAGTGAACACTACTTTTGAAAAGAAGGGGAATTCTAGTTACTCACTGCTAGAACCGGATTGGATCAAATTGTGTGAGAAAGAGCCTCTGTAGCAGACACCAGAATCCATGAAATAACTACTCTTCCTATACTGAAGAGCTAATAAAAGTAGTTTTTAGTGTTTAGATCCCCAGCCGCCAGCATCATTTTCTACGCTCATCTATGAGCAGAGTCCATAAACACTTGCCTGTTCTTTTCAGTCTCCTTCTCATAACTGATGCCTGGAACTTGGATTATAACTCATTTGATTTATCTCAGACAAAGGCCTTTTAAGGTAATGCCAATGTCCAGTATGGTTATTTATTTAATTATTATCTTTAGTGAAAAATGATTTATTCATTTTTATTTCATATACATTGGTGTTTCACCTGCATGGATGTCTATGTGAGGGTGTCAGATCCTCTGAAACTGTAATTACTGACAGCTGTGAGCTGCCATGTGCATGCTGAGAATTGAACTCAGGTCCTCTGGAAGAGTAATCATTGCTCTTAACCACTGAGCCATCTCTCCAGCCCCCAGTCTGTTATTTATCCTCATGAACAAAACATGGAAGCCTCACGTAAGCTCATTCATTGCAAGATTTGGTAGAGAGAGAAGGGTGTCCCCTGGAGTCACACAGTATCAACAAGAGGAGTCAACTGTTTTTACCCCTTTTCAGAGGGAACACTCTGCTCCTAGGGAAGTTGTTGAGCTGGTAAAGCACTTGTCCCATGGGCATGAAGACTTGAATTCAAATTCCCAGATACCGTGTAAAAGTCATGCACCTCGTGTCTGCAATGCCAGGGCTCCTGCAATGAGACTGGCAGCTAAGACAGAAGAATCCTCAGCAGCTCTCTGGCCAGACACCTTGTCTCATGAAGGGTCAAAAGAAGAGACTTTGTTTAAAACAAGGTAGATGGCCAATGCTGACACCTAAAGTTATTATCTGACCTCTGCACCCGTACTATAGCCTTCTCACACTGAGTTCACACACACACACACACACACGGGGGGGGAGAGAGAGAGAGATTAGGAAAAAAAATTTTTACACTCAGTAGACAATTGCTTTAGTCTCTTCTATTCATGTATCCTCAGTGGTGTGCCTATTTAGGCAGATTAGATGAACAGCTCTTGTGTTTTCATCCAAGGGAAAAGAAAGGGGTGGATATATCCAAAGTCATCTGGCTAATTAGAGGAGGTGGGAGACAAAGTTGCCTCCATTAAGTTCCTCTGGAACAGTTGCAAGATCCACAAAATCTGTTTTTAGCTCCGACATTCATCGTGTTGGATGTGTGATGTGCTTTCAATTTAATGATAATTGTCCTTTCCATTTCTTTGATAATTGCCCTCTCTATTATCATTTATGGAGATTCAAATTATAAATCAAGATAAGACAGCCAGAAAAATATTATGATTGTCCCTTCTGAGGCCATCTCAAACTTAAGCAACACTGCCAAAGCATGAGAATTCAGCTACCTTCATTTGCATGCTTGTGATCATTTTATTTTAGGGTCCACTGGTTTTTCCTAAAGAGGAGGCTGCATGACAATAATAGAGCTGAATGATAATGGGAACAGAGGCTATAAACTTAGCTGTGATCCAAGTTATAAGCTTGTATTTGATATGAGAATCCTGCTCTCTTGATGGAACACAGGAAGAGGGAGGAGTGAGCCACATGTTTTCTGTAAGGCATTCATATCCATATGGAAGGTATTTCACAGCTCTCCTCCCTCGCCAGCTTCTACGCTGGGCCTGTTTGGGGAAAAGTATCCTGGCATTCTTCTTATTAAATATAAACCTTGATAAACATGGTGAGATGTGTGGAAAGACATGAGAAAGGTTTGATCTAAAATTTCAGGAACTTTCTTCCCCTCCCGAAAAAACAAGGGTACTAAAGTTGTACGCCAAAAATGACTTGATAGAAGCACCTTGGCACCAGTCAAATCATTTGATTTTGGGGATTTTGGAAAGTGCTTTGTTTTCTAGAGATCTGTTATTAAAAATTAAATTGCACAAATTTAGAATAGAGGTTTACACTAGAAACACGTGAAATACAGAACTAATCATTTCTAATTGTTGTGATACAATTATTATTTTCTATTGGTGTGATTTTTTGGGGGTGTGATTATTTTTGAGGTCAGGATAGAACTCATATTTGAGCTTTCTTAAAGAATTGCTGTCTCTGAGCTATGAATACCATTGAGACTGATATACATCATGCCTTTTCACATCTACTGCGATACCATATTTGTAACTAACATGGTAAATATTCATAGATAATTACTAATAGGATGTGGTTAATTCAATGAGCATGCCCCCCTCCCATAAGCTTATACATTTGCATATTTGGTCTCCAGTTGGTAGACCTGTTTGGGAGAAATTAGTAGGTACAGCCTTGTTAGAGAAGTTGGGTCACTGGGGTCAGGGTCTGATGTGTCAAAAGCCAATGTCATTTCCAGTTAGTTCTCTCTGCCTCATGCTTGTGGATCTAGATGTGGGTTTATAGTAGAAGGCTTCTTATTCATTCCTGGCTCCCCAGACCCAAAATAATTACTCAGAAACTATATTATTCAAGTCACTGCTTGGCCAATAGCTTAAACATATTTCTAGCTCACTCTTATATCTTAATTTAACCCCATTTCTATTAGTCTGTGTATTGTCGTGTGGCTGTGGCTTACTGGCAAAGTTTCAGCATATCTGTCTCTGGTGGAAGCTCCATGGCTTCTCTTGACTCTGCCTTCTTTCTCCCAGCATTCAGTTTAGTTTTCCTCGCTGAGCTAAGTTCTGCCTTGCTATAGGCCAAAGCAGTTTCTTTATTCATTAACCAATAAAAGCAACACATAGACAGAAGGACCTCCCACACCATGAGTTCTCAGCTATTGTTGCAACATACTGCCAGTCTGCCTATTGCTGTTGTCCCCACTATGATAACCCTCTGGAACTGTGAGCCCTAAATTAAATGCTTTCTTTTATAAGTTGTCTTGCTCATGATGTCTTATCATAGAAAAAGAAAAGTAACTAAGAAATGGGCTATCCATGCCACCTATGTTGGTTAATGTTAATATCAATGTGCCACAACCTAGAGTTACCCGAGTATGGAGTCCCAATTGTGGGATTGGGATATAATCTAGGGATTACTTAGAAAGTAATTGGCCTGTGGATATGTCTGTAGGGGACTGTCTTGAGTGTTAATTGTTATAGGAGAGCTCAGACCACTGGGGGCATTGTCATCCCCTAAGCAGTTCTGAGCATGAACTGTGTGCCAGCTGAATACACAATTTTCTCCTGTAAGCTGCTTTTGGTCAGAGTGTTTAAACACAGCAATGGAATTGAAATTAGAATACCACCAATACCAAAAGTTGCTATATAAAAAAAAGCAAGCAAACAAACAAACAAACAAAACAAAACACTGTTCTTCTCCAGGCAGGATGCTTAGACTCTTGCAAGCTAGATCAGAATTTTGGTGAGATGGGCACAGATGTAACCTGAACTTACTTTTGGCTCCATTAGCAGCTATGGAACTTAAGTGGATTTCTTTCACCCTCTGAAGTATAATTATTACCCCTTCAGTATCTTCCTGTTGAGAATAGAGCACAAAATCCTTAGGGTCTATTATCCAATATATTTGTCCTAGATTTCTTTAAACTGGATCCCTTAATATTGCTGCTTAAGGGCTCTCAAATCATGACATTTGACTCTTTCGCCTGCTCATTCCTGCTCACTATACATGTCTCCATGGCATCTTAAACTCTGAGTCATGTGTATGAAATTGTGCAACTGAAAATTACTGAATACACAAGGGACAAAAAAAATCAAACAGATCATGAGTTCAAGGTGTGTCTGGCAGTGCTAGCCCATGCTGCGCCATGAGGCTTCACAACAGCCTTGGTCCTGAGCATAGCATACACTGCACTATGCAGGGTTCCACACACACATCAATAGCAAGGCTGCCTGAAGCTCCTGAGCTCCTGTGCTGGCTTATTTTACACCAATTTAACACAAGCTATAGCCTTCTGTTGAGAAAATGCCTCCGTAAATCTGGCTATAGCCAGCCTGTAGGGAATTTTCTTAATAAGTGATTGATGGGGGAAGGCCCAGTGGATGGAGCCACCCCTGGGCTGGTGATCCTGCATTCTGTAAGAAAGCAGACTGAACAAGCAAGCAAGTTGTACCCTTCCATGGACTCTGCATCAGCTCCTACCCTGCTTGAGTTCCTGCCCTGAATTCCTTCAATGATGCACTATTACAATGTGGAAGTATAAGGCAAACAAACTTTTTCCTCACTGGATTAGTCAGGGTTCTCTAGAGGAACAGAACTTATAGAATTAATTTCTCTATATAGAAAGGAAATTTATTAGAAGGGCTTACAGGCTATGGTCCAATTAATCTAATAAGGGCTACTTATGAACAGGAGGTCCAAGAATCCAGTAACCCAAGAATCAGTCCTTGAGGCTGAATGTCTCAGCTGGTCATCAGTATATGCCAGAATCCTGAAGAAATGAACTGTGATGCCAATGAAGGAATGGGCTTGCTAACAAACAAGAGCAAGCAGGCAGAGAGTGAGCATTCTTCTTCCATGTCCTTTATATCGGCTGCCAGCAGAAGGGGTGGTCCAGATTAAAGGTGGAGTTTTCTACCTCAAAAAAGAAAATCTGGACTAAAGGTTTATCCTCCCACCTGATCCAGATCAGAAGTGAATCTTTCCACTTCTACTGCTAAAGTAAGAAAACAATCCCTTACAGGTGTGCCTGGTCATTTGGGTCTTAGTTAATTCCAGATGTCATCAAATTGACAACCAAGAATAGCATTTGCCTCTCCCCAGCTTGCTTTTGATCATAACGCTTCATGACAGCAAAAGCAGCCCTGACAAGGATAGTCCTTAGGAGACAACAGTATGCTGTACATTTCAGTGTTTGTCTGGGTCATACAAAGTTTTCTGCTCTTGTAGAAGCATACTGGTTTAACAATTAAAAACTACAGTTTTTCATGTTTTTCTACGGCTATTCCTTACTACCTAAGGCTTAGTTTATCTGAAGGGATTGTGTCACACTGTTTGATTTTTAAAATTACTGTTTGGCTTGCTGATGTGAGTTAAAAAAAATACAAATCATCACATATGTTTTGGTCTGGGATTGGGATTAGACTTCCTGTAGTTTCTGAAACAGCCCTACATATATTGTTTCTTCTTTTTGATATATGTTTCTGTGAAGACTTGATCCTAGCACTGTATAAAACTACAACACTAATCAACACTGGGAAACACTGAAGCTGCTGTGAGCCCTACAGTGCCAGATAGCCAGCCATGGCTTGGTCTGAATGCAAATACAAACGAGCTCACCCATCTCATTAGTATCCAAACTTCCTTTGGTCTTTACTAAATGCTGTAATTATCTGCATATGAAAGCATTGTTTATGACATCTTTGGGATTTATTATCAGTAAGTACTTGATTTGTACATGATACATGTTTTAACTCTAATTTTTATTGTTCACAAACTGGAGACTGAACTCGAGGTCCAGCACATGCTAGGCAAGCTCTCTACTGTTGAGCTATATTCCTGGTTTGTGTTTCTGTTTTATATACAGACACACCCAGGATGGTATATGATCTTCTTGGCTAAAACAAGAGCACAAGTGGAAAAAGTTTTTTGAAACTCTGTGAAGATGGTTTTACTTCAACTTGATGTGAGCTAAAGCCATCTGAGAGGCTGGAACCTCAGAAAATGCCTCCATAAGATCAGGCTGTAGGCAAGCAAGCCTGTAAGACATTTACTTAATTGGTGACTGATGGAGGAGGACCAGTCCACTGTAGATGGTGCTGTCCCTGGGCCCGTGGTCCTGGGTTCTATAAGAAGCAGGCTACACAGGTCATGAAAATCAATCCAATAAGCAGCACCCTCTATGCTCTCTGCATCAGCTCCTGTCTCCATGCTCCTGTCCTGTTTGAGTTCCTATGTTGACTTCCTTTGATGATGAACGGGCATATGGAAGCGTAAGTCAAATAAACCCTGTTCCCCCCAAGTTGCTTTTTTGTTTCATAACAGCAATAGTAACCCCAACTAAGACAGTCTCTGTATGAATATCACTTTCCCAAGGCAGGGTGGTCTTCCCTGATAGCCTCTCACTTTTCCCCCTTACAAGAGGCCAATAAACGCAAACAGACGCTTGAGTACTTGGTGAAAGTGGAACACACTTCTTTTTCATGATGCTAGTTGAATACTATTAAAACTTTCACTTTCATCTGTGCTTCTCAGGCCTCTTACAGTCAACTTTAGCCCCAGGAGTGGACTCATTTCACTAATGAACTGCGAGCAGATAATCTGTAGGACATTTGGTTTTGTTATGAGAAATTCTTTTTGGAAAACTAGCTCGTCCTGGGCTGAGTGGGTAGCTCAGTGGTAGAGTGCTCGTCCAGAATGCTTAAGGCCCTGGGTTCAATAGTCAGAGCTGCAAAAACTCAAGAAGCAGTTCCCTGCTTGCTCCATGTACACAGTTGTCAAGGACAGGGACTCTCAAGTAGAAGAAAACTTGAAGTTTGCCTCTGCCCTTGCAAACTTTCTACCCTTCCAAATTCCAATTCTTGAGGTAGAGTTTACAACAAAATTGATTTCCTAGGGGCCATCATGAAAATTAAGTAAATTTACTTAAATTTAAATAAATCCTGCTAAGGGCTTACAGTAGTGAAAAGAGTCCACCACCAGCCCTGCCCGCCTCACCTCAAGCTGGGCTGCCTTCTTTCCCAGAATCCCCACTTCTGTGAAGTCTTACTCTCTTCTTTAGCTTTGGTGGTTTTAGACCATCTCAGCTTTCACCACCTAATCCATTAGAAAGATGCTGAAATCTTTCATCCTTCTTCAGTTCCTAATTTATAACCTTGTGGTTGTGGCTGTTTGCCGCTGTCCCGTGAGACTTTCTGACACAGTACACAGAAAGGACCACACCTACGTTCATAATCACCTCTCTGCACTGGTTCTTTCCTTCGAACATCTGTAGTTTAGCTGGTAGCCTCCCAGCTTCTTCGGTAGGGCCCACGTTTCTAATTTATCTATGTCTTCTCCTTTTACTGCTTTTCTCAGCAGTGGCCAACTCTTACTGACTGCCTCCAAAATACTTCTTGGGTATTCTGAGTCCTTTTATTTCCCACTACTACCATCTCATGTAGGTTCTCATTAATCACCTTCTTCTCCGGATCGTTGTAGCCCATGTCCAATCTTCCCAACCTTAGACACAGTTTAAACATAACAGGAAAAGTTCTCCCAGACTGAATCTCTTCTCGTGCACATTCTCTGTTTTTCTTTTTAATGTTACTATTGTCTCCTTGCCATGAGAGCACTGACCTCCACAAACTTCTTAACTTCTGCATCTTAAACACCTAGTGAATAGTTGTTCTAAATAGTCTAATTACTATTCATTGCCTCATTTTTATCATATAGTTATGGTATACTATTGATATGACATACTGTTCTTCAGAATAACATTATATTTTAAGTATTGCTGACATTATTGGTTGAATTGATTGTTGATTAAATTTACTTTCTATCCTCGCTCTAATTGAAACTACAGACATTTCATGGGCCAAAATTGGATTTCTGGCCCATTCACTCCCTGCTCAAACATCGTCATCCCTTTTCCCAACTGATTGCCTACTGGTTAATGTCCCCATCCTAGAGCCAAGCCCTCAATTAAGAGGGCAAACTTCCTTCTCTGAATACGCCAATCGGTTTAGAATACTCTAAGAGCTGTTTTAATTGGAAAAATGACAACGTTAGCGGTGATGGCAAAAGCCTCCTCAGGCTGTGTCATGCAAGATGATAGAGTGGAATTGACCCTGCTCTTCAAGGGAAGGTACAGACATGTCACCACCACAGTCTAGGCAGGAGAGCAAGAGAATGAGATGTACACATTTAAGGCAAGGGAGTTTGCTTAAAACCTTGGAAGTTAAAAATGTGTTTACTTGGAAATAAGGCAGGCTGAAGGTTCCCCCGTTTAGTTAAAAGGCTTTCCCTTCCAGGTGGTCATGGCACACACCTTTAAACCCAGTACTCAGGAGGCAGAGGAAGGTAGGTCCCTGAATTCGAGGTCAGCCTGGTCTACATAGTGAGATCCAGGACAGCCGGGGCTATGCAGAGAAACCCTGTTTCAAAAAACTACAACAAAACCCACTATCTTTTCCCATGCCTCTCCTCCAGACGAAAGAACACCAGAGACTTTCCCTTCTAAACTGATACTGCTGTAATTCTTGAGCATCTTTTGTGATTTGTGTGTTCTTCTCTGTGTTCACTCATCATTTTGCTCATTTGCATTTGGCAGATGAAAAATGTTGCTTTCATAGTGTTGGGAACTTACTGTTTCTTCATTCTTCTTGAAAACTTCCCTACATTATAGTTTAAAGGACACTATTTCTTACTATGCTTCTAGAGTCTTGGTCCTATATTGGTAAATACAGATATTACCATGACATGAATCAAGTAGTTATCTTCATTAGCCTTAATGTAGTAAAATGTTATCTATTGTTTGGAACTTGGAAATTTTTTAAGAGGAAGTAATTTCAAAATATGAAGAAAGTAGGAGCTAGTTGTAGTGGCTTGTACCTGTAATATCATCTATTTGGGAGGCTGAGGCAGGGCAATTGCTGAATTGGGAAGATTGTGGCCAACTTCAGTGAAAAAGTAAGAATTTGGGGGAAAATCCTAAAGAACAATTCTCTTCAGAATAGTTCATTTTATTTTATTTTATTAATTATTGCTGTATGGACAGGCATGTAGTGCATGGAGCTACCGTTGAACTCACTCTGTAACTCAGTTTATGACCGTGAACTTCCAATGCAATTGATTCCACCTTCCAAGTGTCATGATTATAGGCATGCAGCAATAAGCTTCATTTTTATGCAGAGCTAAAGATAAGGATTAACCTGGTGGCCTTGTGCATGCTAGTCAAGCACTCTACAAACTGAACTACATCCCCAACCCCCCGTTTACTCACCATTTGAAGGTCAAACCCTTTAACCTCATTCACCTCTCCTTTATTTTTGTTTTAAAGATGTATGTTTGTTGTGTTCTGCCTGCATGTGTCCCTACAGGCCAGAAGATGACACTAGATCTCATTACAGTTGGATTCTAAGCCACCCATGTGGTTGCTGAGAATTGAACTCAGGATCTCTGGAAGAACAGTCAGTGCTCTTAACCACTGAGTCTTCTCTCCAGTCCTCACTTTCCCTTTCTGTCTTGTGTTTGAACGCAGAATGTGCTTATTTATCTCTTCCAATTCATGTCAGGCTTATCATGTGTATATTTACGTCTCAAATTATTCTGGTCTCCAAAATTTTACTTTCTTGTTTCTTCTCAATTCATTTCACATGAAACAAAGAATAAGAGATATTTAAGTTAACCATCATGGTTAAATTCAATAAACAACCTCAAATTATATAAATGAGGAAATGGAACTATAACTGACTGGTAGAAAATCTGCTTAGCAAGTGTGAGGTCCTGGATGAATTCCTCAGCCCCACAGATATTAAAATAAAATATGCAAAAGGTTAGCCCATCTTGGAATCTTGTGCTTTAGAAAACTGCTAGGGACGTCTTTTTATTAGAAAGTAGATTCTCAGGCAGCATCTTGATTGACCTCGTTTCTGTCTAGGGTCACAAATGCTGCTTCATTTTCTGCTCCAGGTTTGAGACTCGCTTGATAGAAAATCCATCCATCTACACATTGCTTAATTAGGAATGAATTTTAAGTATTCAGAACCTACATATGATACTTTGGCTCCCAGAGACAGAAAGGAGCAGGAGAGCCATAATTAACTAGCAGGCTGCCATCCCAGAGCTTTAAGCAAGGTAAACAACTTACTTGGCCTTTTCCTTCCCCAGTTAGCAAGTTACCACTGACAAGGTAATTCAGACCAGAATAAGAGTGTGCAAAGCCAACAGAAAGACATTCCTTGATGACCAGTTAACCGCTGACTCCTCAATTGGCCGTACTTACTGACAGTGCATGACATTAATATGTAATGCATTTCCTTCATAGGAAGAACAGGAAGGAGAGAAGGATGAAGGTGAAAGTCGGGTATGATGGTACACATCTTTAATCTCAACATTTTAGCATCTGAGGCCTTGAGAATCAAGTGTTTATGGCCAGCTTGCTACATAAGGAGACTTTGTCTCAAAATACAAAAAGGGAGAGCCTGTCATGATTATTTCTTTGCTGCATAGGTGAGGCACTTTGATGACCTCCCCTTAGTAGGCAACGCACTTTGATGACCTCCCCTTAGCACCTATACTTCCCATGAAAGTCAGGAGTTAAGAAAAAGCTGAAAAAAGCATGTAGTAGCTACTGCAGGAAAAGTTCAACTACCAATATGTAACAACTACCTTCCCCTTCTTCTACTGGTGAGGAGGTACGGGCTTTCCTTTGGGGGATTCCATATAGTTATTTTGAATCTTGGCCATTTACAGCTAACAACTTGCCCAGACAAGTAAGCCTTCCCTAATTCTTTGGGAAAGAGTAGTTAACACCTAAAGGAGTCAGTGGTTCTCAAAACCAACAGAGTTAACAAATGAAATCTGCATTGTTATCTACATGTCTTTAGAGAATCACCACTTTGGATCTGAGGGATAGACTTAGTTCAGAGGAGAGAAATGTCCTTCAATGCATTAAATATTTCTTGAGTTCCAGTTGACTTTCACTTTACATAGCTCCTGTCTTCCGGCATGTCTGCCTTCCACTCCCTGCCCATGGAGGCTGATTTTCTGATTCATCCTCACACCTGTGTGTGCCAGAGGAGCAGATGCCCAGATTCTCGGGGTCAGAGTTGAGCCCTGATGCTCCTGTTACTCTGCAGAAAGGGAGGGGTTTGGCAGTGTGGTGTCTGCTTGCTGATGGCTGGCTTGGATTTGTATGTTTAAAGTGAGCAGGTGGTATCAATGGCTACCTAATGACAAAGATAAGCATGAAATTGATCTTCTGATTAACCTGTCTCCCCAGGTGGGTGGCAGGATGCTCCTCCCTCCTGAGTTGAGTTACATTGTTCATTTCCAGGAATCATTTGTAGCCTTTGCTCTCTTCATTTTAGCTGATTCCTCCAAAATCAGATACAAACATGGTAGTTCTGATGTCTGGCATTCCTCTGTATTAGTAGCTACCTTCATCCCTAGACTCTGAAGCTAGACATTTAAATAACATTTATGGTGCAGACTAGAGAACTTTCAATTCTCTTGATCTTTTCATGCTGAATTTGAACCATTGGGTGTTTTGTTTTTGTTCTAGGTTGACAAGCCACTTCCTCTAAACGCCACAACTCATTCTGATGACTATGGAGCCTACATAGTTTCTAGTGATAAATGATGAATTTCAAAGTAAGTTGCATTATGGTTTTCGCTACTGTATGAATTCAAGCATTGTGTACAAGTGCGGTGCTTTGCCTGTGGGTGGTTTTCTGAGTCATGACGTTCAACATGCCTTTATTTCAGGGTAAAATTATGGTCCCAGGTAGAGATGAAAATGTGAGTCACTGAATGTGTGGATTCTTGTTAGTTGCTCTCTGTTGGCTGCCTACATATCCGGGTTTTGTGAAAAAGGATTCTTTTGGTGGTAGGACACTCTGGCCTTGGAATGTGAGCTGGCACCACAAGTCACAGTTAAGGAGAGATGCATTAGAATTGCGTGGGGCAGGAAGTCAGGATAATGCATTCCTTTGTAAAGGGATAAAATGCCCCAGTTGGGCTTCTCCCAAGGATACTGGTTGATGGAATAGGACGGGATAAAGGCTCTAATAGAAGATGCTGGTAGATAAAGTGGAACGAAGTCCTTTATAAGAGAAGGTTTCATACATCTAACTCACTGTTCATCACTGCCTGTTGTTTTCCTGGTGAGAGTATTTCTTAGAAGCTACTCTTCTCGAAGACAATCTTTAGCTCTACCTGTAACAACTAAAAAGTCTTGGCTTTGACACCAACCTGAATTTAATTTGTGTTATTTTAATACCAAATGGTGGTCCTGCCATTATCTAGTTACATAACTATGGGCTTCAGGTTTCTTGTCTACACACTCAGAGAAGAACAGTAGACTTTCTGGCAAGCTGTGGAAGAACACAATCAAGCCAGTAGATTGAGAACATTTGAACTATTGCTGATGCATAGCAAGCATGAAATTTACTGGTTAGCTGTAGTGCTCTATTGAATCATCTGTTTGTCTGTCTCTCAACTCCGATAGGCTGAAAACTTGGTCATTATCAGTATTAATTACTATTTTGATGCTTGTGGATATCATGATTAATACAACAGATTTTAGTAGTGGTGTGGGTGACGGTACTAGGAAGTAACCGGTGCCCCCCACAGGCTAAACTCTCTCTAAACCTGTGGGAATTATTAAAGAAATCAAACTCCCAAATCTCTCTCTCCTTAAAGGAGTTGCAACATGTTTTCATGGAATGCCAGGAAGGAGAGTAATTGGCATTCCATTGCCTCTGAATGCGTGCTGGCTAGCCCCAAGGTGACAGGAAGTATCAAGTGATCTGAAAGTGGGGTGCGTTCCTGCCAGCACACAGTGTAGTATGATAAGCAATTAGAAGGCTCGTTGCCATCTTGGAAACATGCAAACATCAATTGGCATAGCATTTCAGGAAGCTGAATGGAAAGGAGACTGCAAAACAAAAAGCCTTTCATGGGGGCGAAGGCAGTGCTTCCAAATCACAGTGATGATTATGACCACCATTAGAGTTTAATGAGCCTATGGACAGCTAATGACTTCATCTCTCTGGCAAACTTGCCAATTGCCCATGTTTCTATCCACATCCCTCCTTCTCTTCTGAAGAGCAAAATCGTGGTGCTCTTAGCCAGACAAGAACAGTCATGGCTTAATTCCTCCATATATATAGCTTTCCTTTAGGGACTGGCAGTAGCAAACCAGAGAAAAGAACACGGGGGCACCATTTTTTTAGAACCCTAGACCATCATCAGGGTTCAGTGCAAAGTTGACCATCCACTGCTTTAGGACCTACATTCCTCACCTCTAAAATGTTCTTGGTCACTGTCTTGCTTATGAGCACACACTGATGAATCACACGCTATTTCCAAAAATGATATTAAAGATAGCCTATGCCAGTTGGGTGGTGGTGGCACATGCCTTTAATGCCAGCACTCAGGAAGCAGAGGCAGGTGGATCTCTGTGAGTTTGAGACCAACCTGGTCTACAAGAGCTAGTTCCCAGAACAGCTATGACTGTTACACAGAGAAACACTCTCTCAAAAAAGCAAACAAACAAAAAAGATAGCATATGCCATTGAAATGTTTGTATTATGTAGAAGCACCATTTATTTTGTTTAAAATGTATTGCAAAAGCTATCTTTATTTTAGACATATTTTCATTAGTAATCAAATAAAGAATTTGATATTTTAAATTTAAATAAGTGGTCTACTAAGCTATCAAAAATAGTAAGTATAATAAGATCTAAATGGATATCAGAATCATCTTGATTAACCGTACTATTACAACTTGTGTATGTCCCTAGGGTTTTAATTTAGGTTTCATATATGCAAAATATGTCCTCTGAAACAGCTATACCCAACCTGATACTCTGATCATATTAATAATGGATAGTATTAGGCAATATTAATATTCATTGTCAAAGGCAAAGTTGGCAAAATAGAAATAGTAGGTACAAGTCTTACTAATAAGTTGTTGGGTAAAATATTTTTTGATAAAAATAAAAGATACTCCTCTCCTTTGTGATTCTAAGATACTTCTTTCATTGTTTTATTTTATAAATATATGCCAGTATGTATAATGTCCTAAAAGAATAGAATATATTGAAGGCAATGTAATTGTGTAGAGTTGTGTTAGATATTAAGACAATTCTTTTTATATAATACTTCAAAAATTCTAAGTAAGTTCTACAGCAAAGTAGTCAAATATCATTTTTCAATCTAATTCTTTCAGTAAACTGATCACCATGGCAACATAAAGGGCAGGGACGAATGTCTGTTGAGTTGAAGGAGCAAGTTGGGCTTTAGTCCCAAATTGTCAGTGGTACTTTCTGAGTGATTTAGGGTAATTAGCAGTTATCTGGCTAAGATCTTTGATATAAGTTTAAGAAATGGTAAAAAGAACACAAAAACTGGAGAGTGATATTTAGAGAGAAACTCCTAAGCAACAAAAATATTTAGCACGTCATCAATCCTAAATCTGCTGTCTTCGGCTCCTTAGACATCAAGAGGAGAAGGTTAATATAAGAGTGGATCCTTCGTGTCCTGATTTCCTTTTCTATTACTATGACAAAACACCCTAAGAAAGCAGCTTAGGGGAGAAGGGATTTCTTTGGGCACCCAATTCCAGGTCGTAGCCCGTCGTGACCGGAAGCAGCAGGAACTTGAGTAAGGTGTGTCTACCTTGCATTGGCAGTCAAGAGGTAGAGTGTGATGAATGCCTGTTCTCAGCTCACTGCCTCTGCTTTCGTTGAATTCAGAGTTTGGTGCTACCCACAGTGAGCAGGCTCTCTCCCATCAATTAACCCAGTGAGAATTTTCCCCCACCGATGTGCCCAGCACTCCATCTCCCAGGTGGCTCTAGACCTCATTATGCTGACAGTTGAGATGAACCACCACTCTCCAACAAAAACATGTAAACTAAATCTAATTTATTTTTGGTTTCATACAGTGATCTCTGTGGTTTCTTTGTGCAAATAAAGTCAGCATATAAAAATATTCACATGCCAGACATAAATAATGTGCATGTTTAACCACAGTGATACATTCTTTTATGAAATCTGTGATTCTTAAGGAACGGAGTTTAGATGTACTATACTTTACATAGTAAACGGATAAACCGTAAGAGACAGCATGCTTGTGTATGCATGCCATGAACTGTTTCATCACTGAAAGCAAGATGGAGGAGTTGACTGAGCTGGGCAGCTCACTGGGGAGCTAGAAGTACCCCAGCTGGGAGTGTTTGCCTCTGCAGGCAAGAAAAAGGCCTAAAACCCATCCATGAAAATCCCTAGCTTAGTGGGAATTGGGGACTTCTCTCATGGTCAACAGGATGAGGAGGGGAAATCCTTTCCCAGACAGGCACCTCCACAGCTGACTTTCCACAGAGGTCCTGTGAACAAAAACTGGTTACTATGGTTTGAATGTGAAATGGTCCTTACAGAGTCACATGTTTGAATATTTGGACCCCAGCTGGTGTTCTGTGAAGTGCTGAAAATTAGGAGGTGAGGCCTCATTGGCAGACACAGACTACAAGGTTCTGGGGGTCGGTAAGCTTACCTTGTCTAGTTCTTTGCTTCTTAATCAGGCAATATGTGACATGCTGCCTATTAAGCCAGTATGGCCACCTGGATTTCCTCATCATAAGTGACCGTGTCCCTTTAAGCAAGAACCCAAATCCATCCCCCTCTCTTAATATGTGTCTGTCCAGGTGCTCCCTGTCCTTGACCACAGGGATGAGAAGATGACTTAGCGAGTACCCATCAGCCAGCCATCCTTACCAGGACTCTTTCCTTCACCATTCTGCTCGCTCTCAGGCTGCTTTCTACTTCTGGCCTGCCCCAGTCCCCCTATTAGTAAAACAGGTACCACTGACCTTGACACTCTTGAGTCTCTTTCATGCCTTGCTCTGTGAATTAATTCTTTAGCATCTAAGGGGAGGGGGTTCACACACACACACACACACACACACACACACACACAGTAAGGGGGAGATTATTCTCATGTCAATAACAGAAAACTTTACCCATATAAAGAAAACTAAAATTTGTCTGTTCATGATAGAATTTTAAGTTGCATGTGTTGTCAAATTACAGTGTAGGAATGACAGTGGTCCTTGCTCTAACTCCTGGGTTGTGATTTAAAAGCAAAGCACAGTCGGGCAAAGCTCATGAGGCTCATGCCTTGGTTGTCTAAGAACCTGGGAAGCTGAGATAAGCGTGCATGCATTTAGACCAGCTTAGGTTATGCAGCTAGTTCCAGGACAACCTGAGCTTTAGAAGGAGACCTTTTTCAAAAACAATACAAACAACAGCAGAAGCCAAAAAATACCGGCCAAAGTAAGCCCTCCCCAAACAAAACACAAACAAGCAAAAGTCTATCTCACAGTAGAAGAGAAGGTGAACAATTGTTGCTGGAGACTAGGAAGGACAAAGCCAGGAGGTGGAATGGTTATACGAACAGAAAGACTTGGAGAAATTAGGATTCATTTTTGTATCTTATAGCACAGTGGAATGAGTTGTTGGTTATGGCAATCTGGGGTGAATTTTTAAATAATTAAAACAGTATGATAGTTCCAAACAGAACTTATTACCACTTGAGGAGAGGGAGGTGTCTGCCTACTGCCATGCTGTGATAACTATGTGCTGAACACCTGTATAGAGTGACCATGTTGTCCCCTAAGGTGTATAGAAAATGGCTTCCTTCGTGATTTGTGATTTGTATTTCTGTGGGTGCTTGTGTGAGGATGTCTATGCTTGTGTATATGTTCATCTGACTGAAGCTAGAAGAGGGTACTGGATACCTTAGAACTGGAGTCATAAGCCATTTTAAGTGGCCTGATGTGGTTGCTAGGTGCCAAACTGGGAATCTCTGAAAGAGCAGCAAACTTTCTCTTAACCCCAGAGCCATCTCTCCAGGTTTAAAACATTATCTTGCTTACACTCATAAGGCTCTGGTTTTTAGCTCCAGTGCTGAATAAAAATGAATAAATGAATGCATGAATGAATGGACAAATAAAAAGAAAGCCAGTGAGACGCTCAGTGGAGAAACGAGCTTGCTGCCAAGCTTGACAACTTGAGCTCGATGCCAAGGAGACACATCGTGGAAGGAAAGAATGAACTCCCAAATCAAAGTTCTCCCCTGACCTTCACACATGTGCATACACACACAGACACAGGATAACAAACACATTAAATAAGTAAATGTGTCTAAAGAACAATTTTAAAAGGTCAGGCTGATGTTCTGATGACAATCATATTCTTTACTTACCATGTTGAGTTTGTTTTGGACTCACCCCTATTACGTGTTCTAATTACATACACTTTTTTCAATTCTCACAAAATATGCGTTAGATATAACATACTGTTCTCAGCTTAAAGATAAATGAAGTTCAAAAGTATAATTTGATCAAACATCAGAAATAATAGAGTAGCAAAACAAGGATTTGAACCCACATCTCTATGTGACCCAAGGCCAGGCTTTCTCCATCACATGCAGTTTTTTCAGTCTCTCCAACATGTCTTATTGTCTAACCATGTCTTCTCTTTATACTCATGTATCAGAAGATGACTGTGTTGGCAGTTTTATTGTGCGCTTGTACATTACCATCAACCAATACTTACTGGTCTGTCCCATGAAGTCAACGAATATTTTGCAAGCAGATGGGCTACAGATTCAGAAAAAAAAAAGAAATCAATGACTATTTGAGTGAGCAAGTGAATTAGGGAGAGTAAAAGCTTTCTCTTGGAGGGAAAGACAAAGATCCAGTCGTAAGGAGACAAACCCAGTGTTGATGGCTTAAGGCAGGAGCTCAGGCGTCTCTCTGGCTAGGAATCCAATTGCTGTTTTCATTCCATAAACTGATTTCCCGATGGATTTGAATAATTTCGACATTGAGAAGACAAAATCCTGTTTGTGGTTCTTTGTTGTACAGTTCAAGGCCAGTTTCCCTCCTAATCATTTTTCATTTGCCTCCCCCCACTCTGCATTTTGCCAGTTTGCATTTTTTGTGTGTGTGTGTGCTGCTACCTACAAACCCCTCTTCTTGCTGAGGAGTGCCCATTGGTCTTGCAGTTTTCCCGTGTCTATCAAATCTTCATCTTCCTTGCACTCAGCCTTCCTGATCTGGAGCCCTAACTTTTTTTCAAAGCCTTATCAATTAATTGGGCATAAAACACCTTGGCTCTTCTACACCTTCCCCTCTAGCTTAAGGCATCACTAGAGGTAATATGGATTCATTTTGTATTTGCAGATATTTCAGGGGTGGGATTCATACTTTCAATTGATAACTTTTTTAAAAAAAATCTGACAATGATGGAAATACTATTGCAGAGAGTTTGCAAATATCCAAATATACGAGAAATAAATGTGAAGATAATCATTTTTGTCGGCATGCAACAGAAGTATTTTTTTTGCCTTCTGACGTATTTCTTTCTAGTCCTTTTCTCAATTCATTCTGTCTTACTGTCTTAATTTTCTTAATCAGTAGGATGTGACTTAGGTTGTATGTCATCATGTGAGCAGTAGAGGCCATGCCTAGCATGTGCAAGGCCTTGGGTTCAAACTAGAACTGCAAACATTATATATATATATATACACACATATATATGTATATACATATTACACACATATATGATATATGTGTAAATGTATCTTTGAATCCTGCTTTTTCTCTCCCAAAATTAGAGAGCCTAAGATTTGCTTTGACTCAGCTTGTAGGCGCCAAGTAGACAGCAGGAGCTGTGGATGTAAAGGGCCTGGTACAGCCTTGACTTTTAGATGCCTTCAAGTATTCAGATATACGTTTGTTTAGAAAAATATAACTTCATGGAGCCAACTATATAATTCCTGGGTAATTCTCTTTGCCTCTGTCATGAGCTAATTCTGTAATCATTTGAAACAGTTTCTTACTATGTAGAAACAGAGAATATATTAATACCTAGTTATATAATACATGATAAAATAATACATCTCTATTTTTTAATTTCCAAATTAGGCTATATGTGGTAACTGCCCCCTGTGAGTTCTGCCATCTTACGCACCTTAGGTATATGAAAGATAAGATTTTCTGGTTCACCTCTCACTTGTCAGCTAGCTTGCTTTCCTTTGCAGCCCAGTTTTCTCTGTTCAGACTTCATCAGTTTTTAATCTGGTGAACAGACACTGCCTGAAAGCTTAACTTTCTCTGTATGGCTGACCTGCCTAGTTTAAAAAATTCACGTTTTAATCAGTCTGCTACGAAGGTCTTTACTCTTATTCAATTCCTGTTTTACTCCTTCACCTATTAAAATATTTGATTATTCCACCCAGGTCTAGATATTTGTCCTTTGTATTTATCTAATAACCAAAATTGAACCTTTTCTCTGAAAGCAATTAGAATGTGACCCTCAGAGAGGTGGTTTGACACAATTTTCAATGAGAAACCTTTCCCTGGGCTGGGTCCTCTGAGACCAAGCATCCCCAGTCTTAGGCACAGCTTGTTACCATCAACTGCTGGTAAATCATTTTCTCTCCTAAACAGGGTCTCACTCCGTAACCTAATCTGGCCTAGAAGTCACAGCAATCCTCTAGCCCTAGCCTTTCACGGGCATGAGCGATCATCCCCAGCTTTTAAATGCAGTCACTCTTTTTTTCTTTTTTATGTACTGTGCTTAGAACTGAACCTCACACCGTACTCATGAGAGGTGAAAGCTTCACTTCTGAGTTATGCCCCAAACTTACAGTTTGTAAATTAATAAATATGTCTATAATAATAATAATAATAATAATAATAA
>LOEQ01000192.1:106638-121676 GCA_001685075.1 Bramus lutescens | reverse complement strand
GCCACTTTGCCATTGATATCAGGGCCCATGGCTCCTCTCTACACTGTCTGGATCTGGTCAGCACACCCTGGGCTTCTGTTACTGTGGCTTCCAGCCTGTTTTCCCATTTATGCCCCTCCATCCCACAAATTACTGAAGACCAACCGTTACCTCCTGAGTTTTCAGCTCTTGTTCGATTTCCTGTATTTATCCTTACCATCTTATGACCAAGAAAAGTGCCAAAAGTTGCCTTTTCAATGTTAGCTGTTTCCTTCCCTTTATCTGAAACCCACAGGCAGCACTATTACTTTCTTCAATCTTCAACCAAGGGCTAAGGTGAGCTCCTCAGTGATTTTATCTCATTAGAGTGGACTGTTCTCAGGTTCTCGATTGCTGCCTTCTTGCGGGCTAATGGCTTCCCTGTCTGAAAACGTTAGTTTTCTCACGCCTTCTCCTGCTCATTATAAAGACCTCATTGCTGTGTTTCCTAAGTAGACAGATCGTGCCCATTTCTTCTCTAGCCCTCTATTTCTGAAGCATCCTTCAGAACCGGGCTTTCCCCAGCCTTCGAGCCAAATGGAAGTCACCTGTGGATTGACTGCAAGGCTTAATGAATACTTCCCATCAGTGAGTGGCATGCAGAAGGAGCTCTCACAGCAGAGTGTGCTGGGGGATGGTCCAGGACAGGAACCTCTACAGTTACTGGAAACACTGCAGCCTGTAGAAAAACATGTGCTGAAGCGTGGTTCAATATGCACGCATGTAAAGCCGAGTTCTGGTCCCCCGCACCCGTGTGAAAAGTGAAGCACAGGACTATAATACTAGCACTGGAGACAGAAATAGGTGTATCCCTGGATCTTGGTAGCTGGTTAGTCCTACCGAATCAGTGAGATTTGTGAGACTAGTGAGAAATTTGTCTCAAATAAAAATGTCAAAAGTAGAAGAAGATACAGGAAGGCATCAACCTCTGGCCTTTACATACATGCTCACCCCCCATATGCACACAGAAATACATGTATATTCATCACATAATATTTACACATACACACACACACATAAAAGTAGTCCATCTTCTTTGCAGATACGTTGTATTTTTGGACAACAAAATACATGTGCATGTTATACAATTATATTTGTGGCCTGACTTCGATGTGCGTAAGTGAGCCATTACACATGTATACACTATGCATATATTCAAAAGACGAAGAAGAGCATGTATGCTGTGCTCCTTACGTTTTATTCTCCTGCCATCCCCCCATCTCATTTTGCCCAGATGCAAGCAGCTTACAACAAGTGAGAATCATCCAAAAACCCAAGAAGAGAAGTGGAACTACACATATTTGTATGTTTGTTCTCTTCATCCGCTTGTATGAACTCAGAGCCTACTATCAGAGCAATTATAAAACTGGTTACCCTTCTGCCTGCCACTCTTGCATCCTGTATAAATAGACTCCACAGAGCCTATTGCTCTGCCTCTTGCTGTCTGTTCGCTGTACCCCCTCACTCTTTCCCTTCCGTCAAACACTACCTTTCACCAGCAGCTCTTTCCTGCACTCAGCTGTTTCTGTTGGCATTCTTAAGATTCTTGTCCACAGCCTTCTTTTACATCCTTCCATCCCTTCGGCCAGGTCACTAGCTTATGCTTTTATCAATTTCCTTTATAAACTTAATGGTTTTTATAAACGGTACTGGGAATAGAATCCAGGCCCAAAATTTACTTCTTGCCATGATGCTTTCCTTTGACAGCTTCTCACACATTTGTCAGAAAAAGAAATACACACAAAGATTTTTAAAGCTTTAAAAATCCCAGAGGAGTATCCTTTTCTCTGTAGGCTTGCTATACTATAAGACACGTGAAAGTCACAAGATTGTGTGTCACTAACACAGAAGGAGAATTGTTCCTCCAGGGCAAAAGCAACATTGATTTGCTACAGTTTTTAAAGGTGCACTAGTAAAAATTATTAATCTAATCATTTTTATTTGTTAATTTTGAATGGAGGCAATACCATTCAAAGTTGTTTCTGTGTTTTTAGAGAATATCAGGTTGACTGAGTTCAGACTGAGAATTTGGACAAATCTAGGTTCAAGTTCTGAGAGTATTCCTGTGTGGTTACCTAACCTCCAATAAGTTGCCTGGTCTCTCACCTTCAGTTCCCTCATTGGTAACAAGACAGTTGAAGACTTTGTTTGCATGATATTTTAGTTGAAAGTAAGCTAAGTTCTGTTGAGCAAATTGCGGATGAGTAACACAGGACCTCTGTGAATGCTGGTTGATAATACTGTGATGTATGAAGCTTATGAAATCTCATTAAGTACCTGGGATATTTGCTTATATTGGTAATCCCACAGATGCAAGAAGACTCATGGCTAAATTAATTAAAGAAAGATTTTTTTTTAGTCATGTACACAGGCTATAACCCTCTAAAGGTGAGGTTTAAGAGATCAGCATTGGGAATGGGGTAGATAAGGGCTTTTATAGCACAGGAGTAGGGGTCTCCGAATAGAGGATTTGGAAGGCAAATGAGTGGGTTCCAGAAGCAGAACATAAGCAAAACATTTTGGTCATAACAATCTACTGAAACAAAGACATGTTTGCAAAGTGGTTGTAACAAGATAGTCATAATAAGATGGTCATAGTAACCTTTTAAAACAAAGGCATGGTTGCTGTTTCCTGGAACAAACAGTACAGAACCATCTTTTGTTCGGGTTACAGGTAAAGTGCAGCCCAATCCTTGAGAAACAGGTTTAATGATAAACAAAATTATATCTAGTTTGTCTTTACTATTGGATGGCTTTCAAGCCTAAGATGGAGGCAGACTGGTTCTTGGGCAACCATGAAGGTTTGTTTTGTTTTGGTTTGGTTTGGTTTTTTGAGACAGGGTTTCTCTATAGCTTTTGGAGACTGTGGTGGAACTAGCTCTTATAGACCAGGCTGGCCTCAAACTCCCAGAATCTGCCTGCCTCTGCCTCTTGAGTGCTGGGATTAAAGGTGTGCGCCACCACCGCCCAGCTCAATCTTTGTTCTTTAGCATACCAATACAAAAAGGATTTGCAATTTGATATATTCTTTCCCTAGTTTTCCTCCATGACGATTTTGAGATGGAAAACATCAGAAAGCATATGATAAAAGTTCAGATTGGTAATCAGCCTCTGTAGCCGCTAGATGTCAATACAATGTTTATCTGGAAGGCTTAATAACGGCTCTCTAGTATCCTCTTCAATGGTTAAAACTGTCCAATATTAAGAAGTCTCTGAGAAATGTGCTCAATATTATGTGAATAAATACAAAATTCACACCACTTTGTAATGTGTCAAGTCATAGATCGTAGACATAAGTCTGAATTACTATGAACAGAGAATAATTGTTCAAGAATAAGGCAACAAAATTCATTTATTCCAGTCTTTAGAAGTGAATTAAAACAATCAGCAAGGTTGTTTTGTATTTGCTCATTTTGGAGGAGGTGTTACCACACTAGCTGCTGCTTATATAGAGAGGGGCAGACTTCTCACAAGGCTTTACCTGTTGTAGATTTAAACCATTGTTGAATAAGAATGATTTTGAGCCTGAAACAAATTGAAAGTGGTGAGAAGAATGTGTTCACGCACGGAATGTAATTGCCCTAATAGTGCTTCTGCTGTTACTTTAACTGCAGAAACTGCAAATGAGATCTTTATTACTTAATGTTGGGTAGGACCTACGTTTTTTCTTTCCCTTTAGAGCTGACACCTTACCTTATCACAGCTACAGTAACCATTTAGAAGGAGACACCATCTAAAGTATTTCTAAGCTAATTTCCTCCAGGATATTGGCCGGTTTATTAGTGATCTGGGTAGAGATAACTAAATCCTGTCACCACTCCAGTTCATGAGCCTTTGGTATTTACTCTCCGGTCTGAAACTCTCCAAGTTCAGGCTACAACTTTTTTCCTAAACATTAAATAGCTCTTATATTTGAAAACACTGTGCTGGTACCGAGAAATGAAATTCAGTTCTTTCTTTTCAAATTAGGGGTCATAATTCACAGGAAAAATAGGGAGTAAAGAAACTCAAAAGCTGTCAAACAAAAATAAAAATATTTATTTTATATGGGAGTGTGAATAGATTCATTTTTCTTCCAAATTCCAACAATTATTTTATTTAATTTTTTTTGTTTTCTGCTCCAAATATCTATCATTAAATACTCTGCTCGTTAGTACGAAATGAGCTAATTGGAGAACCCAAAAAACTCAAGCATCAGGATGTAAGCCTTAATCTCCAGTATATCTATACCCCAGTACTTAGCATAGCAGAGTCCCATGTTACCGCCACCTCCCGTCATGGCAGAAGCCCAGCTACATTGCAGGAGAGGACATTTCCTCCCCCAAGAACAGCTTTAGGAAGCCTGTTTGGTTTTTGTTTTGTTTTGTTTTGTTTTGTTTTACTTGCTTTTACATCAGCATTGCATGTTGGCAATATTTTAATTAAAAATTTAACTTCACATATAAAATATTTTAGGAATGAATTTGAGGATGAATTGGCGATGAACAGAAGGAAAAAGGGAACTGAGGGCGAGGAGATCTATTGAGCACCAACTCCTTACTCCTTTCTTCCCCAGTCACTGCTAGAAATGCTGTTCACTGTTAGGACACTGTCGCCTGTCATGGGAGCTAGCGGGGTCAGTGTAAGTGGAAATGAAGAAGCAGGAAAAGGAGAGCCAATGAGAGAGTAAGAAGAAAGAGAAGGAGGAGAAGCTGGTGTGAGATGACTAATGAGCAAAAGCAGACGAGGAGGAGGAGGTGGAGGAGAGAGCAGAGGAAGTGGAAGTCCTCAGTGGGTAGAAGTGACGGAGAAAGATGTGATATCAAGAACGATATGAGTAAGTTCAAGACATATAAACTGATTTCCATTCAGTTTAATGGAGATGCCTAGGATGACAGAATAGCAGTGGTCCAGTCCCTGCATTCTCAAGAAAGAAGGGTCTCTGTGCTGTACAGAATGGTGAGCGTGATACAGAGAAGGTCTCCAGACATTTGAAGTCTGGCCAGTTAAACTGAAACAAGCTGGACCTCTTCAAAGCTGGAACACGGAAAAAGAAGAATGAGGAATATCTCATTGATTCTTTTTATGATGATTCTACTTTGACATAGTAATGATGAATTTAGTTGCATAGAATATATTTTAATGGATTTTTCCACTTAATACAATATTTATCATAGATTTCTCACAGATGGGTTTAGTTATGTTGAGGTATGTTTCTTCTACTCTGTTTCTTCAAGACGTATATCCTGAAGGGTTGCTGATTTTTTCAAAAGCCTTTCTGCATCTGTCAAGGTGACCATGTGATTTCTGACCTTGAGGCCATTTGTGTGACGTACCACATTTATTTATTTGGATATGTTGAGCCATCTCTGCATCCCTAAAATAAGACAACTTGGTCATTGATGAGTGATCCCTCAATGTTTTCAAGAATTTGGTTTGCAAGTATTTTGTTGAGAATTTTTGCATCTATGTTCAGCAAAGATATTGGTCTGTAGTTTAATCTGGTTTTGGTATCATGACAATATTGGCTTCTTCAAAAAAGTTTGGTGATGTTTCTTCCTTTCCTGTTTAATGGGGAGTGTTGAGAACACCCATTTTTATTTGAAGTTCTCATAAAACATGCTCATCTGTGTGTTTTGATTTTTTCCATTTATTTAAAGTGTTTTTTTTTAATTGTTCAAGTCCTCCAGAAAAATTTATGCCACTATGTCAGAGACAATAGATGACCCCTATTTCCCTTTGGCAAGAAGAAGCCTCTTGGGTCCATGGGTGAGTTCAGGTCTCTCTCAGCGTCAGACAGGATTTGGCATTTGCATCCTTTCTGTCCCTCTAAAAATGCTTAGGAACCACATCTGCTTTCTTAGTGAGGTGGTAGAAATGCTTAGAAAGATGACATTAAAACTGAGTCCTTCTGATTTAATGATCCTTGGGGCTTTATTGCCCCACACAAGGCACACTTATACATTACTATGAGACCCTCAGGATCACAGCAATTTGTGAAGAGTCAATCCTCCCTTGGGAAGTTTGTAAATATGCTTATTTGATAATAAAGTTGTTAGGCGTTAACTTTGACCTGATTGGGGATGCTACTGTGATAGGTTAAATTCCACTGATACAGGCCCTTCCCAGGAGCATGCCTGCAAACCAAGGCTACAGCAGCCTGTTTTGTTTGTTCTTTTGAAACATGCTTATCAGCAAAGTGCAAACTGTGTACATCTTGAATGACATTCCCAAGAAACACTGATGTCTACACCAGCCTCAAGAGATGGCTCAGAGATAGCTAAAATGATTCCTTGACTCTTACACCACATACAACTCTTGTTTAATACTGTGAATCTAGAGAATAAAAACATGTTTTTCCAAATAAAAACAGAGTTTCATGGGTAGAATCTTGGAATCTTCCTCCCATTGAGCAAAGAATGAGTGTGTTTGTTTTTGCATTACATGCCGAGCAAAAGCACAAAAGTGAACCATTTGCTCAAATGTGGATGCATACATAGCTGAGGAGAGGTGGGCACTCACAACACAGATGCCACGGAGCTGTTAAGCTTCTTAGGGATTTCTCTTATTGATGGAAGTTATTCCCACAAGAGAACCCCGAGAATAACTTGACCTGGTCATCTTGGCATTTGGAAAAAAAAATCATGAGGGAGCTTGAAGAAGAGGCTGAGCAGGCAGGGCAGAGAAATAGAAGGAAGAGAATGTGTGCCGTCCCTAATGTGGGGCTCCTGTTATGGCCAGATCAGGACAGAGACTTGATTAGGATACAGAAAGCTTTTATTTCGATGAGAAATAAATATTTTAACTTGGGCTCCATAGAATGTTCTAATAGAAGGACGAAACGACAACTTTACTAGACAAACCATGGAATATGCCTGAGTCTAGGGACAGGGAAAAAGAAAGCAATTATTATGTTTGCCTGTTTCACTGCTAAAAAGGTTCATTGCTTTAGTTTTATTTTAACCCATGCCCTAAAGGGCCTAAAATATTACTGAGCCCATAATAGCTGGGCAATAAATACTTGTTTAGTGAATGAATCTGACACAATCGAGCTGAAAACAAGACTTGGAGAGAGGGGGGAAAAAGATCCCTTTTGTCTCCACGAAGTCTACCGTGTTCAGTAAACTAGACACAGGTGGTGTGGGGAACGACGTCTGTGCTCTGCCTTGAGCACAGTGCTTGGTAGGTAAGGGGAGCGTGGCTGATCATTTTCACAAATGCTGTCCATTTCAGAAATTACAGTCTAGTCAAAGCCCTGCATGAGACTAGGCAATCAAGGACTCTTATATTCTCCTTGCCGATAGACTCAAACGAGGGCTTGTGGTGCCTAAAATATTTCCTGTGCTTTGGAGTTATTGAATCTTTTCCAGTCGGTAAGCTCCTTAGAGTGAAATTTCTTCTATCATCCGTGGCCAATTACCTTTGTTGTTTCAATTACTGGTCATTTTGTTTGAGATTGAGTTTGGAGCATGATGAGCGTTTTGCATCGTTACTTTATGTAAATTCAAGCAACAGCAAGAATGATTGTCATTCTCACAAAGCTACAAGCTACCATCTGTGTGCCTTCTAACCTTTGCTGAGAAAACGCCTTGGTGGGTCGTAAGTGCCCCTGCACTGAAGCCAAGGCCTAAAAGCAATCAGGGGCAGTCCAGTTCTTTGTGTAGACAGCTACAGCATCCCCTCTCTGTTCCTCTCATTTGCTAGAGCTTGCTGCCATCAGTGGCTGTTCTGTAAAACTGGGGATAAGACAAAATGTTAAGCATCTAGATTTTTAAAAAAATTCCTGCCCGAATACTTTGGAAATGATACTAACAGCATAAGTGATTGTTGCCTTTCAAAATATAAGGTGGCATTGGTCATTACCAGATGTGGATTTGGCCAAAATGATGTGTGCCTAGTCAGCTTCTTCCCCTTCGTGGCTGACCATCTCAGTTTAAGATGAGTCCTCCCAGCTCTTCCTCTTTCTTTGCTGCCTCATACCTGTTGCTCAGAGATACCAACCAGTCTCTAAGTAACAGATGAGCTGTTTTCTCAAGATTTTGCAAGCATGCATGTGTATTTTAGAATGTTTTACAAAATGGAATTTGGCATCTTTAGCTTTCTATTTGTTCGTTTGTTTCAAGGTAAGGCCAGGTTTGCATGACAATCTTCTACCATTAGATGGAGGCTGGAGAAAGAACGGTACAACCAGCTATAAGAGATTTGTGGATTCCCCCATCTTCTGAAAGTACATTCAAGGACCTCTCAGAAACAGAAGTGTTGTTCTGAGGGAGAAGATGGGCTCCAAAGTACAGAAGACTTAAAAGTCATAAGGAGTGAAGGTCTAAGCAAATGTGAGAGAAATGGTAGAGAAAAAAAAAGTTGTAAGGATGAAAAATTGCTCTCAAATGTCATCTTGACCCAGTAGTGGCTTTCCAAGGGTATGTGCTCAGAAAAAGATTGAAGCTGTCACAACCTGGGAGGAAGAAGCATGTCAAAGCCCCTGGTGAAGGCAGAGGAGCCAGGCACATGAGCCCATGAGCTTTTGTTTCTGTTTGGGGGCTAAGTTTCTCTGTTATGTGAAGAAAATCTGAATGCGCTCAGAGGAGGCAGAAATTCCTAAATGTGAGAGAATCTCACCAATAGCAATGTTCAGGAGCTGAGTCTCCTCTGAGTCTTTCTCCAGAGGAGGAAACTCTTCATACTAGACATCTAAAGCAAAGGCATGGCTTGAAACCTCATACACTGGAAGAAGAAAGCAGGAAAAAAATATGGAGCTTTGCAAAACAGACCACATCTTTGATGTCTCCATTTAGACTTCTAAGATCCAGACTAAACTGTCAGCACAGTGGCTGGGTAATTTTAAGAGGTAAGAAGAATGAAGCATAGGATATTGACCGGAAATATGTATTTACATACACATATATGTATATGAAGTAAATATTCTCCCATGCTACAAAAAGAAAAGGATGAGCCATGACCACTGAGGATATGATGTTCTTCCCTTCCTCTACGGTGAACCCATCCACCTGACCTCTTCATAAGACCCCTTCTCCTCTTCATCCTCCTCCTCAGCACTCTCTCTAGGGATAAAAGTGCATGTGCATGCATCCCTGTCATCACCCTTTCCAATTAGCCTTTCCCTACCTCGTAGTGGACTGCATTCTCTTCCCCAGAACTCTCACAAAGTGGCTATTTAAAAGAAACTCACCATCTGCCTTAAAATGCCTCATTAAACATTGCTCATTGTTGGCTTTCTGGACTGACTATTTACTTCATTGATGCAACAATGTACCTGAAAACACATACTTAAAGATGGAAGAACTCCTTGGAGGAGTCTGTGTTGGTGGAGAAGGCGTAGTAGCGAGAGCGGGAGGCAGCTGGTCACATTGCAACAGCACTCAGGAAAGCAGACATTAAAAAGTATCCATGATCAGTGATCTTTCTCCTTTGCAGGCAACCTTAGACCCCTAGGACTTTCCTCATCTCCTCAATTAACTTAATCTAGAAATACCTTTAACATAGACATGCCCAAAGCTGTCTCCTAGATGATTGCAGATCCTGTCAAGTCCAGTCAATGTAGTCTGCCTGTCTCTCCTGGTGACACCTTGTATTGTCATTCCACTGCTTCTTGTGGAGTGGACAGTCACAATTCTCAAACTCCTCTTCAGCCCCTCCTGCTGATACGGCTATGAGTTGTCTTTTTTCCTTTTTCTGTTTTTTTAAATTTTTTTGATAATTTCATCCAGAAGTACTATAGTTACATTATTTTCATCCCTTCCTCTCTCCCCACCAACTCCTCCCATGTCTTCCCTTTATTTTCTCTTAAATTTATGACCCCTCCTTCTTTAATTATTTCTGTTAGGTGTATATACACATGTATGTAAATCTATAACATCCTAAGTACATTTAGTGTTGCTGCTGTGCATATGTATATTTAGGGCTGACCACTTGGGATTGGAAAACCTATTAGGAATCTTGTCCCTAGAGAGAACCATTTCTCCTTCAATAGTATCTGTACATTTTTCTTTCAGACTAATGTCAACCTTCTTGTTCCAGAGTTCTGATGTAAAGAATCTTGTCAGTCCCATAGATTAGACTAAGACAACCCAAATTGAGCTACCTAATTGCATGTCTTTTAATTATGATTGGCCTTTGTTCTGGCATTCCCATGGAAATATTCTAGTGAATCTCACAATTGCTTAGGTGAAACCTATCCAAATTAAAATCCACCCTGTCAGTCCAAAACCTTGCTTTTCTATTCTTTCTCCAGACTGGTTGATCATCACAGACCCACCTCTATGCCATGGGTGTACCTACTGTGCATTGTGTTATTGTTTCCATGTGCCCGATCATATCACATCACACAATTCCCTGGGGTAAACATTCATGTACATTTTACAGGGGAAAAAGGGTGATGCTGAGGGAATGAATATTGTGTTGAAACCAGGATTGCTACTGACATGCCAGGAAAGACTGGACCACTTTTATGTCAATCTGAAGAAGAATGTACAAGTGTAGGGAGGCTGGGTGTGGATTCCTCAGTTTCTACAGGGAACTGAAATTACATGAACCTATATCTTAACTCAATTCGTCAAAAAAAAGTATCTTTATAAATTGCAAAGACAGAGTTCTGTGGCAACACATGACTTCTTTTGGATAGAGAAACATTTATACAACATAGATCCTTTAAAGATCACCATGGAGCAACTCCCATGGCCCAGTTATTCAAATGAAAGCATGAAGGGCTATGTCTGTGCAAAGTGGAGCAAACACAGGTCTTCTTCTGAAATACACTCCCTGCTCCATCAGGGCCTTGCTCATATGTGATACAGCCATGAAGACATAGCTCTTGAAATGTTACTCTGTGTAGGAAGTGGAGAGTTCAATTTTAATTAAGTAGCCTGCTTAGGTCATGTTGTACTCTCTATTTTGAAAAACCACTAGAACCTTGTTGGGATATTTTTAGATATCAATTCAGATCATCTTGCAGTTCTGGGTTCAGCAGAGTCACGTGGGGTTCAGTCAAAGTTCAATGTGAGAAACATAAATGGAACAACTTCGCATTGTCTTTCAGACCAGAGAATATCAGTTACATTTGAGGATTTCTGTTTTGTATTGTGTATCTATTTATTTTAACAAATATTTTAATTTGTTGTCTTAAAAAACAAAAAGCAAAACACACCCCCACACCTTTACCAAGGGCCTGTGTTTAACTTTTCACATATCTTGTAAAAATTATTCCTCAGCAGAATTGGTGAATAAAGACAATAGGCAGGAGGAGGCACCATCTCCAACAAAACCTATAATAGGAGAAAATTAGAAGGCAAGGCAGAGATAAGATACCCCCAGTTCTGGACAGGCTGGGCCATGCACCCAGGGCTCTAGCTCCTTCTGCAGGTGCCGTTGGCCACCACTACCATGAGATTGTCCATTCACTTTAATTAACACCTCATCATTCTCACCCTGGTTGTCACCCAGCTGGCTAGAACAAGATGACACCTCCAGCTTGAACCGGGCTCTGTTCCATTTCCTTGGAGCTTATGGGGACTTTGTGCCTCTTTACGTGCAGCTGTGTGCTGGCCCTGGCATTGCACACTTAAATCTCTGTTTGGAAAAGGGGATAAGAACAGTCTGTTTCGAGTCCCTGGTGTTTAAGCCTTAAGCACTTCCAGTGAATATGGTCAGTGCTCCTTCTGGCTTGATTGGCTACGATTTGTAGTCATCATTAGTAGCAGCAGGACTCAAATTCCCCTTTGCAATATCCTCAGGGAGGGAGATGCTCGGTGGCCATCACTTTCCTGTGACACAGAACTGGTACTGATTGCCTTGAGCTTTTTCCCCCTTTTGCTTTGCGATCCCCCCCTTATTTCAATGAAACAAAAGTTATAAGCTACTGAATGTTTTTTGTCTTATTGCACTTCTCTCTCAATTACATAGAATGCTATGAGCCAGCTCTGCAGAGTGAGTTTCACATCAGAATTCAAGGCTCTCCTGTTCTTCTATACAGACTGAACCATCGGCACTTATGTTATATAAAGTAACATTTAATTTTATGTTTCACACATATAAATTTTGTACTTTGTTCATAGTCATCCCCTCCAAAATGATATTTTAATGTATCTTTTAGCACACTTACTTACATGTGCTTCGTGCTTGTCCCCAGTTATTGGCAGAGTTCAGACAACATTTTAGAGACAAAGAATGACATAAGTCAAATTAATACTACTTCCTTAAAAAATATTTTATTTAATTAATATAGTACTTGTTCTTGCAAAGTAGAACCCCAAGGTTCTCTTTATGTATGCAGTATGTTTAAATAAAATTAGCATAATCAGAATTCAAAAATGCTTCATTCTTACACTATATTCATTTCACACAACTGTAAAGTCAGCATTATTAGCGTTATTCATTTTAAAACTAATAATATTATAAAAGACAGTGTAGACAGATTCTATCAAATATTGGGGTGGAAGAAGCAGATCTCCACCTGGCCTCTGCCACACAACATCAGACCAAGCCACGTTGGACCAACATCTGAAAACAATAAGCAATCAGGCCCTTACCTGGAATTATTAACTGCGGTTCCACACAGAGAATAGAGTCATCATTTATGAAGTAGATAAGTTCTGACAAACTCCCTGGAGCATTATAAAGAGGAGACACAGTGCAAGTAGTTAACATAGGAAATACTCTTTATGGCAAAAGGATGGAGTTTACATGCATTCCTAGATCCATCACAAACATTCTGCTGGCTGGTGATGTACAATCAGTTGTTGTCTCCATGACTTTTGTGAGTTAGTAGCATCTCACATTAAAAATCTTAATTTCAGAACATACAAGCCTATTTTTCCTCTGTAGAACACAGATGGAATTTATTTTATCTATTTTATGACTTGATCTCACTGCATAGCCTAGGCTAGCCTCAAACTCATGACCTTCCTGCCCCACCCTCCAACGTACAGGGATTACAGGCAGAAAAAATAATACACACACGTACAGACACATGTACATGTGTGCACACACACACACACCACGAAACAATGACCATCATAGAAGGGAGGGTTGCTTTTATTTAATGGGAAACACACACACACTTTATTATATAGCCTTGATATAAAGAGCATTGCAGTCCAGACATAGTATTTTTTAAAAAACTCTACTTGCTTCATTATCATTATCTCCATAAAAATAAAATAGAATTAGCTAACATTTACTGCACTACAAAGCCATTCTGTCAAATTCATCTCCTCTTTTTCAGAAAAATATAGTCTGATACCTCATCCAAGTTCCATTTCCTGCTGCTCTGGTAACACATTATCTGATAAAAGAAAGTTAGGGAAGAAAGAGTTTATTTTAACTCAAAATTCCACATTACACTCAATCATTGTGGAGAAGTCAGCTCGGCAGGAACTTGAGGTAGATAGCCACAGACACCCATTTAAGAGACAAAGCATGAATGAATGCATGGTTAGGCTCAGCTTGCCGATGCTGTTCTTACATGGCAGGAGCCCCATCCTGCCTGGGTTTGCTGTTACCCATAGTAGTCAGGTCTCCTACCTCAATTATCAGAATTAATATAATGTCTCTCATAGACAAGCCTATGTACAACCTCATCTAGAAAATCCTTGATGAGATCCTTTTCCAAGGAGATGTTAGGCTGCCCCAAGCTGACAGTCAAAATTAACCACCACTTGCTTACTTTTAAAATTAAACATCTTTTGTGGAAGGGGAAACTGAGGCAGAAAAAGGCAAGCTGCATATTTCAACATTTATGTCATTCCTTTATCTGTTAAAAGTAGCTATTGCCCATAAAACCACTTGCTGAAATTGAAAATAGATACAAATTAAAGGAACATAATTTGAGCTTTGCCTACCTCCAAACACAGTTGTTCATTAAGTGATTTTTTTAAAAAAAAATTCCTATTTAGTGAACCTTTAAACATATTAAAGTAGCTGAAGATTCTGGAACATTATTTTGCAAATAACAGTGGAGGTAATTGAGATTTCTAAACTCAGAAACACCATCATCGATAGGAAAATTATCTCACAAAATCCGGGCATTCCAAAAAGAAAACTATTCATATTCTGTGAGATATAAAATGAAGTCACACGGGAAGATTTTCTCCATCAAGGTCTTGCACCCATGTGGGAAGAGAGAAAAAGGAGATGCATGCCACAAACCTTTGGCATCCTTGTTACTACAGTGGCCATCCATTCCACGTCACTTTCCTGTCTCCACTGAGACTGTAGAGTGGAGTTGTGGCCCTGAGCTCCAGAGCTCCTGTTCACTTCATACCTGTAAATGCCTGGGGCCTCACCAGCTAGAACTGCCACCCAGGGCCTAGCCCCTCCTGATTTGGAGGGGGAACAGCACAGAGTTTTGTCAATCTGGGTAACCTCATTTTCATCTCATTTAACTAGTGGAAGCTAATTGAACTACCTGCTGCGATCCCTGGCACATAGCTAAATAAGGTGGAATGAGGTTACAATGTTCCCTAACCCACTTCGGGCCCCATTTACCGTATGCGCTGGTTTATAAGGAGGGTCTGAAACACTCAGCAAACCGCAGATTACATCCAGCTGCTTTGGAGTTATTATCAGTGAAGATCCTGGTCCACCTGCTCCTGACTCCATCTCTTCCTAAATACTCAGCCCTCTCTCCTCTCCAATCTCACACACCTCCCAGTTTTTTTTTCAAGCCAATTACCAACATATCCTTAGGATGTTCCTGCCCAGATCTGCACGTTCTGTTGATGACTCCAGACATACTGTGTTCACAACTGCCATTCTGGGCTCTTGGGCATGGCTGACCCGACTACCTGAACAAGGTCAGATACAGCAAGCCCCATCAGTCAGTCACTCCACTTCTTTACCACGCTAGCTGTGCTATGACTACACCGACTAATGAGTTGGGTCAGTAGAAGCAGATCCTGGTTAATTCTGGTAGAAAGCGGATTAGAAGACTAAGTGGTGGAGAAATTGCCCAGCAAGCACAAGTTCCCAACACTAGAAGAAGGAGGGTGAGGAGGCAGGGGAAGAGGAAAAAGGAGGAGGAGGAG